>PVLD010008186.1:0-85866 GCA_004027595.1 Dinomys branickii | reverse complement strand
TGTCCTACATAATGTTACCTTCATCTTTGTTACTCAGGTTACACAGATGATGGCCCTTTTGATCAGTTCGTTTTTTCTCCTCCCTCATCTCCGTTGCCCTACCACTCAATCAGTCATCTTCCCTGTGATAATAACTGTACTCCTGGGTTTATCTATATCCTTGGACTGCCACCTTGGGAAGAGATATAGCTGCCTCAGACTATACTATAACATACAGGGGTGTATACAAACTGCCATGGTTGGAGGTGGGAAAGCACATATGCTCACAGCGGACCGCCCGGCTCCACCCTGTCGTTGTGCTATGGGTGGGGGCAGGTCCAGACCTGTGGCTCCAGCATTACCGTTCCCCACCCCTTGCAGCTGGGCAATGGGTCTCGGAAGCTGAAGCTACGAATGCGGAAACGAGGGCGTGGGCCAGGGGTGTGCTTGGAGCGGCAACCTCCTCCCTCTCCGTCTCGTCTCCCTCCAACTGTAGCTGTACATTTTGATCACGCATTGTATATTACCAAATTTTCAAGGGTTTATTTGTTTATTGTGTTTTTGAGAACTTTGAGAATCTTCCAGCATTCTAGCTAACAGTGCTGGAGCCTTCTGTGTCTTAATACTCAGTGTTTGATGGAAACTGAGTCTTGTTATAGCAATTTTTGTTTTGGTGATCCTGGAGATCAGATGCAGGGCCTTGCAAATGCTTGGCAAGCACTGTACCATGGAGTTACACCCCAGCGCCATATCAGTTCTTCAAACAAGCAGAAGACAATATCATTAAGCATAATTTCCAAGATTCTAATGTCTCTAAAGATTCAGTGGAAATAGCCAGTGATTGCCATTAATTGTTTTTCAGTAATCCATATTGCAGCATAAATGCGATTGAAATCAGTAGCAGACACTCAGCCATCTAATAAAATACTGTCAGCATTTCTCAGCAGCACTTCCATTTGTCCATTTTCTTTCCTCTCATTAAACTTATGCCAAAACTTGCATCCAGACTTTGTTAGTTTAGGTAGGGAAGTGCCTAATGCAGTTCTACTTGCAAAAGCCAAATTACTTTTGCTTCTACCTGTTGGTTTGGCTTACGTGACCCTGAATAAATCTTTTAAGTTAACTTTTGGCTACTACTTGTCCTCTGCTGTTCTGATAAGAGTTTAAGTCAAGATCAAAATGAAAGACAGTGCATAGTTGTTGAGAAGTTTCTGTCCTTGGCCCAATGACACACATGGGGTCTAAATTTCCCAAATGCCATATGTATGCAGCGAGAAACCCTGTGCATGTGGCATAATCTGGAGGAAAGAGCACTGGGTGAAAGTCAGGAGGCTTTGGCTGGAGTTCATTCTGCTGTGAACTAACATGACCTCTGGCAAATCAAGCTCTCTGAGTGTTTTACTTTCTGACATAAACAGTACTGCTCTTTCTTTTCTGGGTTATTATTGCGATAAAATAGGATATAAGTCAGAGTGCTTAGAAAAAGTGAAAGAGTGTGGCAAATATTAGTTCTGTTTCTTTATTTGTTCAGCAAACATGTGCTTGCCAGGCATGAGTTATTCTCATTAATACACTACCAGGAAACACTTAGACGACCCATGAGCTGGATCTCATGGGTTCTTTGTGCAGAGGAGAGAGGAACTCCCAAGCAAATCCTTACAATGAAGTATGCATGGATGTAGCATTTCAGCAGCTACAAAATGGTGTCAGGGAGCAGAAGTACCTGTGGCTAGCTTTGCCTAGGGGAGTTGTTAAAATCATCACTCAGTGGTTTTTAACCCAGTTCTTGAACAATGGTAGAAGTTTGCAGACTGCAAGAGAATGAAGAGGCATCTTACGTAAGGACCAGCACGTTCAAAGGCACAGTGCTGTTTGCATGGTGGAGAAATTGTCCATATCCTCTGTGTGCAGGCAGTAGTTAGCTTATCAGTACAGTAGTGCATGTCTAATGTCTATAATAGTGATCTGCTCTTCTCTCCAACCTAGGCTAGCTTCCTCTCAGTCAACGGAAGTCCCCTCCTTTCAGCTGTCTGGGTTAAATCCTTGATGGCATGCTTGACTCTTTTCTTTCTTACATATTCCACATTTAATCTGTCCAGAAATTCCTGTATGTTTTACCTTTTAAATATACCCAGAGTCTGACTTCTGCTTACCGCTGCCGCCAGTCCTCTCCTGGCTCAAGCTACTGTCATCTCTCACCTATGACAAGAGCCTCCTCTTCCTCCTCCTCTTCCATCTTTGCTGCTACATTTTGATCTCAACCTAGCAATCTGGGGGCCCTTTAAATAGAAAAGGCCAGATCGAGTTACTCTCAGTTACCTCTGATAGCAACCAGGTACTCAGAGTAAAAGCAAGATCCTTACCAAAAACAAAAAACAAAACCCCACAAGACTTGTCCTTCTCCCTGACTCCCTTTAGCTTATGATCACTGTTTCATTTTACATACTACTTACCGGTTTTTAAACACCCTGTGATTGCCTTATTTAGCTCTTGTCCCTCCAATAGAAATGCAAGATTTAGAAGCTGAAGATTTTGCATCCTAAGCACATAGAACAGTGTGCCCGGTGTACATTAGCTTCCTAGTACATATCTGTTGAATGAATAAATGAAAAACTACTGCATGGCAATGAGGAACCCTTACCTAAATGAGGAAACATCATTGAAATCCTGAAAATTATTTTGGATTATTTGCAATTTAATAATTATACTACATTGAATTGGAAGCATCATTCAAGATCTGCAGTAAGAAGTAAGAATGAACCTGGTGTTTCTTCTCTGTGGAGAGTGTAATTTGAAAAAGGAACATCCAGATTAAAGAAGAGAATATCTTTTACACTGGCTCCTTAGCTTTGCTTTGCAATTGGATTTTTAAAAAACTAAATATTGTTAATTGAGCTCTTAGATCATAAGGCATATTTCACTAGGCCCCTTGAACAAAGAAAGCTTGTACGGGGGCATTGAGTTTCCTCTTTTGTCTGGAGAACCGGGTTGCCTGACAACCCTGGGAAGGAAAGGAGAGAGGGCGGGAGGGAGAGGAAGGGGAAGGAGGGGAAGGAAGAAGAAAGAAAAGGAGGGAGGAAGCAGAAATTTTAAGTCAAGAGACTGTGTCAAATTTAATTTTTTTCTTTTTATTCTTGTCTTTGCCAACTATTATGAATTCTGCCTGGGAATCAAGAAATTCCTTTTCTTCTGTCAACCAAATAGGACCTGAAAAAGAGGTGAAAATGAAGATGAGTGAAAGAGGATGAAAAGTCTCAGTCTGAAAGGAAAGGAGCTCTGTACCATTTGCAACATGCTGTTCTACATAACATAAACATACTTCCTTTGTCCCAGCACAGCTGAGGCAGGAGGATTGCCATGACTTCGAATCCTGCCTGGGCTACATAGTGAGTTCAAGGCCAGCTTGAAATGCATAGGGTAACCTTGTCTCAAACAAAACAAAACAAAACAAAATTTCCTTTGATACCCAGGGAAATTTCTGTAAAAGCTGTGGTTTTTGTGTATCATAGTTACCTACCCATTAGGACACTTCTTTCCGGGGGCTGTTGTGGTGCATAATGATCATGATGCTTGGTTCTGCATGATTTTCAAATTCTCTTGCCCTCTCTCCTCCTTTTCTTTCCCTTGTGCAGGAATCTCAGCATCATTCTGATTTGTAGCCGTTGTGAGTTTATTGGCAAGAACATGTAGCCTTTGCACAAATTGAAAGGTCACATGTGCAGAGGCCAGGTTTCCTACCCTTTGGGCAGCAGCGTGGTCCACATATTTTCCCTCTGTTTCAATAACAAAAATATGCATTCTGGGGAAAACAAAGGATGCAAAATGGCAAATATCTTATACTTTCATTCATAATATATACAAGTATATTTAAGCACAATGAATGCAGGGTATTTAATCAATTAAGTTTTTACCATTCCAGGTGAATTAGCCAAAACTATATGCAAAGGCCACCTTGACTTTTCTCTACAACTCCTGGAAAAGCTGTGGGTGGTTCTTCATGTGTATAATAGCATGATGCTATTGTAAGGCCAGTGAAAATACCTATAGACTTTTTTACCCTTTCTTTCTATTTCAGTGAAGTTTTTATGTTTCTCTTTGTGCTTTATCCTGTCCTTTTTTCTGGTTTTAGCCATCCGTCACAAAGCCCATTTGTCATTAATGACCCATGACCCCTTTTTATTATACATACTTAAGAAGGTCATAGATCTTAACTCTGTGGTAAAGGAGACATTTCATTTGCCTAATTTGCAGGCTGTGAGACCACAGGGGGAAGTTAAAATTTGATTGGTGATTAATCACTCAAATAAAATGAGATAGGGCACTAATGTAAGTCTAGAGTGAGATGAAGTATTTGGTAGGGTTTGTAGGGTTTGTCATTAAAAACAAAACAAAAACAAAAGCAACTTTCATTGCCAACCAGTATTTTTTTTTTTTTTTTTTGACAAAGAATTGGCAAGATTTTTGTACTGGTGGTTGCCTCTTACTGTTGAGGAAAGTATTTCAAGGATTTGATAACTTTTCTGAAATACTGTACAAGCAGAAAATACGGTAGTATTCAGCTATTTTGAGTGAAGTGAGAAATGTTATCATAAATTTCTTTTTCTCGAAGATAAAAGGGAAGGTATTTGTAATGAGTCATCTCATGAAAGTTTCTCTTCAACTAGTGAAATTGCACTGGTTAAGTCCATGTCTCAAGAAATGGCTTAGAGTCAGAATCTTGGGTCAAATGATAAGTAATTGGATTTATTTACTGAAAACTTGGTCACATGCCAGTCATATTTGTAAGGTAGTCTCTCTTACTTCCAACTTAATTTCATATGTGTTTATTCCTTACTTTGCTCATTTGGTCACATCTGATTCTCTCAATAGTCTTCAGCACTGGGGTCAACAGTCTTACATTAACTTTAGAGAGAACAGAGTAAAGTAAAATCATGACTTTCCAGTGTCAGTAAGGGGCAAGAAGACAGGTGAAGGAGCCACTTTCTCTGCCTTCCTGTCCTGGGATTTCCCCAGACTCACGTGCTGCATTCCTTCTGCCGCTGAAGTGGGCAAGCCACACGGTAGTTCTCAGCGTGCGGCTCCCGGGCCGGCCCCAGCAGCATCACCCGGGGACTTGGACAGGCACCATCCCAGGTCTCCTTAGCTCCACTGACTCAGAAGCTCTGGAGGTGAGGCTTAGCAGGTTGTTTGAAAGTGATTCTGATGCAAGCCCGTTTGAGAACCATAGAACTGAAGAATGTATTTCCTTGACAGTAAAAACATGGGTGAGGTAGTTTATCCATTGTTTATCTAATTGAGCTACCTTGAGGGAGGCACAGGGAGTGTTTGTCTTCCAGGAACTCTTGTAGTTGAGAAGAGAGGACCAGAACAGAGAAACAGTTACACAACCTGTATTGCTCATTAAGTGCAGGGTCCCTGAAACGAGACTCTGCACCCTGGGGAATGACAGAGAAGCGCGTGTTCCCCAAGCAGCAGCTGTTGAAGAAGGCTTCCTGGTAGAAAAGGAACTAGAAGTGGGTCTTGAGGTGCCCAAGGATTTGGAGTGAAGAACGGAGAGTGGAATTCCAGAAGAAAGTCATGTTTGTGAAATATTGCAGTACTGGTTTGAAGAGAGAAGGGCGTTTGTGCTGGGAAGATAGAGTAGCTTGTATGAGTGAACTGAACCCAGCTGTGATTAATCGCTTTAGTCAAAAGTTAGTACACTGTTGGGTAATGGGGAGAATAATAGATTTTGGTTAAATAACTGAGATAATGAAAACACTGTTTAAGGACTGTTCGATTGCTGTATGTAAGCAAGACTGACGTTTAATTTGAACATCACATAGTATTTTGCACATTCTTATCCCCTTCAAAAATGTTTATGGAACTTAAAGTCTGGGTTTACAAGTATTTTTAAAACAGTAAATAGTACAAAAATATTTATTTTGGGTTATGTCCTTAATTGCATATTTTATTTGCTTAATGAAATGAACTGTGCCCTTTGTTCATGCCAAATTTTTTTTAATTTTAAGAGTAAATAAAACAATAAAAATGATACAGATTTTCAAAATAAGATGATAGGAAATTAACAATGGTTATTATATTGCATATTGTTATCTTCAAAGTAGTTGCTCAGATTACCAGATACAGGCATGTAAAATTGATCAAACAGTATAAGCACTAACTATTCCTTTCAGTGAACTAATAGAAATTAGTAGTATAATTATCTTAGCTATCTTGTGTATGTATGTATATGTATATATATATATATATTTTTTTTTATATATGTTCATGTCAAATGATAGATGGTCTTAATCTGCTGATGGGGAAAAGACTTCAGGGCCTCCTCGAATCAGCAGAGCTGTCTTCTTTCTCGCGTCATGGACCTTCTTGTTTTGTAAGTGAGTGGGCTCCTGAATGAGGCTTCTGCTTAGAGAATGGAAAGCATCAGAGACTTCAAGTCAGAGCAAGATGCTCTTCCTGTGAGGGAGCCACACAGATAAATGCTTTATGAACTGCAAAGGTTTTTGGTTAAACATTTTTATGAGGGGAAGGGGAAAGGAAAGAAGGGAAAAGTAAAAAAAAATGAGAAAAGGAGGAAGATGGATGCAAAGCTTTTGTGAATGGGGAGGGGAGGAAGGGTTGAAGGGAGGGTAGGGGAATGAGAAAAACAAGAAACTAATTTATCATGTACAGGTTCACATTCTCTGTGATGAATGTGATCATTATATACACCTAAAATGCTCCAATAAAATCGGATTGGGAAAGAAGAAAAAAAATGTTAAAAGTAAATGGAAATTCATTCCTATTTCTTATTACCATAATTGGATAACAAAATGTAGTGTGTGTAGACACTGTTAAACCACAGTAATTAAACTACTGCCAGGAAAAACAAATCAGTATATCTCCAAGAGATGGGAAAGAGTTTCTTTTGGTGTCCTGGGACATCAGAACTGTAGGCTTCCAGGCTTTGGGCTTTAAGACGTGTATAACTATTCTCTAACTGGTATGTTTGTACAAATGTTGTTAGTATTTCTGAGAATTTGTTTCCAAAATTAGTCTTAGTGCTTTTGAAGAATTCTGTCATGTGTCTATATTTCTGAAATAAACCCCATTTTAAAAATGCCAAAAAATAATCATTTTATGCCATCATAAATTGGAGGGAAAATATCAGATTCTCACTCTGTGTACACTTTGTGCCTAGGGCGCAGCCATAATGAGGGCGTGTTCCCGTTAGCGGGTAACATCTGGAGTTCTGGGGGACAGTGAGTGATGCCTGGAAAGTCAAAGGAGAGTCTCAGAGGGAAAATAATTCTGTACCTTCAACTCACAAATATAAAATGATAAATATAAAAATAAAACTCAGCTTAATACCGAATTCTGACAACAAGTTTGTATGTTAATCTTGATTGCTTGATTGGTTTGAGAGATACCTGGGTTGATAAAGCTCACTCTTGGGAGTTCCTGGCTGGGCCCGTGGGGTGGGATCGTGGGGACCGTATCTGGTCTCCTGCTCCTTCTCTGGCTCGTTCTCTGCTGTTTCCCAGGTGCCACGAGTTCAGCAGCTCTCCATCGCACCTTCATGCCTTGATGTTACGGCCTTGGAGCAGTCAGTCCTGGATAGACCTCTGAAATGAGCTAGAATGAACCTCTGTTTCTTTTAGTTATGTGTGACAGCCATGTTAGTCACATCGATGAAAAGCTTGCAAATACATATACCTGTCTGTTCAATCCCACGGACATAATCAGCACTGCTTCAGAGATGCTTAGGGTCATCTGCCATACCCCTCTGGAAATTTGAATTCATCCTTTAAAATAATGAATGTATTAATGTCACCCTGGTGTCATATGTAACTTAGAAGTATTTCCCCATAAATAAGACATTTTAGGCGTGCTACTGTAAGATCCCAAAGCAAAGCAGGGCCAATAGTGGCAGTGAAAGAACCAGGAGCTCTGCTTCCCTAAGCCCCGTGGAAGCGGCGTCAAAGCTCTCCCAAGTCGCCATGATTCTCCCCAAGGTCTGAACTCCTCCCCGCACATTTCTGTCCATGATGCTCCTAGACATTGCTCAGTGGCAATGTTTTATTTAACCTGCCACTGTAATGACATGTAGTTTGCCAATTTGCTTAGCAAAACCAGGCTGTACAGTGTGACAGTTCTGTATATTTACGGGGTTACTCACTTGTATTTTATTCTACAATGTAGAATTTGGATTGATTCAAGGGAGAGTGAGTGTTTTGACTACATAAGAACTGTAAAATCAGAGATGGTTACCTGAATCAGAAACTTTGTTGGAATGTATTTCTGGATCTTGATAGATTCACATAATAGACCGTGAGGAGAATGAATACGCTATAAATTTGGACCCCCAAACCTTCCCAGACCCACAAACACACCCACTGATTTAAAATACTGCACATGCTTCTCTTTTGTGGGATCAAATTCTCACTTCTCACACTGGTAGGAGAGGAATTTGGTGGTTTAGCATTGTGCCAGAGTCTCACTCTTCCTAAGTATAGGGAAAAAATAATCAGAAATGAATTTGGAAATACATAGGAAATAAAAATTGGAAAGAAGACTTTATCTTTTATGAGTTAACTTCTTTGAGTTATTCTCCATAAACATCATGTTTGTTTCATACTCTGACTGTAGTCTACTGTAGGTTAAGTCTGGCTCTTAACCTTTTGGATAATGATTATATTTAGAATCTAAGGAAAACTGCGACCCTTCAAGATTTCTCAAATGGGTGGGGCTCATAGACTTCAGCAGACCCCACTGTCTGAAGGCAGCCATCGAATGTAATGAATTTTCTTCTCATCTGTGCACGAGCCCTGTAGACCCCTAGAGAGAATTGAGGAAATGATCATGCACATTATTTTCTCTGTAGCTTCGTCCTCAGAATTATATGGAACCTTAATGGGGAAAGGCTGTAAATGAAACAAGACTCCTATACTAATGTAGTATACATGTTAAATTTAGTGATATTGTTGCTCAAAAATAATAGGCAATTTTTGGGTTTAATGATTGCATATGTTTCAAAGAAGAGTAAGTTTCCAGTATGTTCTTTTTCTCCTTGATATTTTCATGTCTGAATAAGTCATGTTCAGTTTCACAAAAGTGATTGTTTGCTTGGGCACATTTGTGAACATGCCTGCTGGCAGTAGATAATACTACCTGTATTCAGTGTTTGACATCTACACCAGCATGAGCCCAACTTTAAAAAGCTATGAGGTTCCAAAATGATGTGTTTGGGCTGGGGATATAGCTCAGAGGAATAAGCGCCTGCCTAGCAAGCGCAGGGTCCTGAGTTCAATCCCCAGTACCGCCAAAAAAAAAAAAAAAAACACACACAAAATGATGTGCTTTAACCAACCACAGAAAAGGCCTCTTTCTGCTTGCACACGTCTTTACTCTTTCCTGATGGGGGACACACCTCTTTCTTCAAGTCGTTAGCTGGTAGCCTGTCATTGTCTGTTTATGAGAGCAGCTATATATCTGACTGACTTTTCTCCAGGGCTTCTCAGAAACACTGCAAAAGCAGTTTTCCTAGGGCTTATCTTTCCCAGGATCAGAAAGGTTGCTGGTCCCTGGCTTTTTCCTTCTCCATGGTCCTTTTGCTGGGCCACTCCTGGTAGGTCCCCTACAAGGTCCTCATCCAGCCAGTCAACACTGGGCTAAATCGGGGACATGAGCTATGTGGCTGTGAAGGAATGAGGTTTCACATCTCTGAGTGCATGAGTCCAAGGGCTGTGGGCTAAAAGCAGCATGTGTGATTGAAAAATCAGAACAACTGTCCTGGGGCACTTTTTGGCCCTGTGATGTGGCTCCTGTCCTCTTGGAGAGCAGGGATTACTACATGGAGAAGAGATGGTGACAGCAGTAGATTTAGATATTGGACTTGTCACTGTGTTCAGGGGTATAAAAGTTTAAGCTCAATTTCTAGGAAAAGGATTTCTACTCTTTGATATTAAAATGTGTCAATTGTCTGGCTTTCCTACAGCTCAGTAGCTCACGTTCTGGTCTTCACCTTCTGCTCTGGTAAAGAAGAGGGTGCAGCTCTCCCAGAAGCAGCCCTGAGCACATTACTGATGTTGTCAGTAAGGACGCCAAGTGATACAGAAAAGATCAGGTTCTGTGTAGAAGACCATGAAGGATAATGTGTTTCTGAAAGATTGCCTCTACAATACAGTCCCACGCTCAGTGATAAGTGTGTTATCTGGAGTACGGACTCTTGCGCCACGGCTGATGAGTCACTTGGTTTTGTTTTGGGGCCTTGTCAATCCAACTGCTTTCTTTCACAGTTCTAAATTCTCATTTCAAGCGCACTCAGAGCATACAGATGCACTGGAAATTCCTTTTACTTTTATCCCATCACTCATTCAGAATTCTCTTGTTTTACATCTGTGTTCTCTTTTTCTCTCTGACTCAACGATCTAACTCTCCTGGCTGAGCGATCTCTGCTGAAAACTGTACTCTTCCCTTAGCCTCTTCCTTCCCTGCCCAACTCCACCCTTTTCCTCCTATCTTCTTTAGTTGCCATCTCTCTTAGGCTTTCTTTTACTTCCCTTCTGATTCGCTGTAAATTCCTTGCTCTCCTCAGTTACTCAGTCCTTCATGTTATGTTTACGGTTAGTTATTTCATACATACACGAAGATGAAGAATGGCAGGATGAGCATTACCATCCTTCCCACTCATCCTGAGAGGCAAAACATCACCAATACAGTTGAAGTCCTGACCCCAGCTACCTGCGCCCTCCTCTTCACTGTCTCGTACTGTTTCCCATCCTGTTCTGCCCCAGCAGGAGGAAGGATGCGCTCCTGGACTCAGCTGGCCCAGTGGCACCTTCCTGGCTGCTGGGGCTGAGGCTGGGAGAGGAGCAGCGCAGCGGGGGGTGGCAGGGGGCAGGTGACACGCGGGGAGGACCGCTCACCGCTCACCGTGGAGCATGAATTGCTCTCCTTTGGGAGCAGTTTTCACGGAAATGACCTTCTCTGGCCTCTTTTACATATTTGGATAAGAAATTATTTTGTCCCATTGTTGGGACAAGGTATCTAAAACCCAAGATTTTAAAGAGGAGAAGTTTATTGTGGCTCATGATTTCCATCCATGATCAGCAGACTTCAAGGCGGGAGCTACATGGTAAAAAAGGTTGAGTGGAGGAAAGGTCTTCATCCCATGGCAGCCATGAAGCAGAGCAAAAGAAGGGTGGAGTCAGGGAGCCTCCCAGGTCACGCCGCAGTGACCCACCTCGCCTGGCCAGGCCCCACCTCCTCCCAGCACTGTCAGCGCTCACTTTTGCAGTGGATTAACCCACTGGTGGCAGAACATCCTGATCCTATCGCCTTCCCAAAGCCTCACCTCTGAGCACCTCTGAACACCTCTGAACACAAGATTCTTTAAGGGGACCTTCTGGATCTAAACTGTAACAATGTTCAGTGACTCTTATTAAAGCACCTTCTCAATGCCTGGCCCTGTGCTTAATAGGGCTTTCTTTATGGGGATGTATCCTTTTGTCCTTATGGCCATTTTCTTTTGGGTTTAGAAACTCCCTTCTACTTTAAAACGTGTTTTTATTTTAAGAATGACTTTTATCTTTCAAATTATGTGTTTTTGTGTCAAAACTAGGTGGTATATTTTATACTGTGTTTCTTAGTATGTTTGAAAAGTTTCAGTAGCACAAGAGCTTGAGACCAGAAGTTTACAGACCTCAGCTGGATCCCTGGCTCAGACACTTACTTGGTCACTTGACGCATGGCATGTCACTTAGTTCCCGTGACACTTGTTTTCTCAGTATGTAAAAGGGAAGATATTACTGTGATAGTATATGTAAAGTGCTGACTGCAGGATCCTGCATACAGAGCTTGGTAACGTTCGGCTGTGGTAGCATAGCACTGAGCATTAAATTATGATGTAACTTACTTGATACATTTGCAGGATGGAATATGGTATTTGAAGGCTCTAGACTGGTACTTTCAGAAGAAAGGTGTAGGAGAAGAGAGAAGCAGACTCTGACCTAATAACTTGTGCAGACAATCTCGGAGAAGGTATTATTTATGAAATATCATGTTGCTGTAGCAAAGGTAGCATCGAATGCACAGAAACCTGATTTCCCTATGGTCCTCTCTTTCCAGCATGTCATAAATATACCTCCATTTCTCCAGGAGGAATTTCCACCAATCTGTTAGTCAGATCTCTTGCCTACTGCAAGATAGAAGGTGACTGTGTCATGATCTCCCCAGGGCAGGTCAGAAGGCTCTGTACACCCCTAAGATCCTAAGAACTAAAACCACAGACTTCTTGAAAAAAGCTGTGCAGCTTGGTCAGAAAAGCAAGATGATTGAAAAGCAAAGTGATCCTCTCTGTCAGAGGTTCTTCGCCTATTGATTTTTCTTGAGTTGTGGGTTGAATAGCTTCAGTTCCATTTGGAGCACAGGGAAAATGTTGCCTCTGTTGTTTATTTCACAAACAAACAGAACGGAAGTCATATGACATTTGTATTTGCATTCTAATTTTTTTTCCTTTTGGTTATGTTCTGACTAACATCACAATAGAAGTGATGATGGTAACACTTCCTGAATAATTGTTTTCTTTCTACACTTAGAAAGAATTAGAAATTGTTTTCTTTCTACAATTTCTACAGTGTGAATACTTTCACACTATCTTGTTTCATCTTCAGAAAATCTGGTTTCTACAGATTTTTATTTCATTTCTTATTCAGGGGAGTTTAGTTTTTCATAATAAATGTGTTCTTTTTGGAAATTAAAGCAAATAAGTGCTTTCCATAGATGTGTTCTTTCTTTCTTTACTCATTATACTCTGTGAAGGTTTTAAAATTCACTGGGTAGATGAAGGGAAATTGTGTTCTACATATTTTCCAGCTTTGCCATGCTGTCAGGTTTATAAACATTCTCACTGGAAACTTTGACACAGTTTTTGTTGTTAGTTGATGAATATTTGCTCACAACGTTGGAAATTGCATTACAAAGTTTAATAGTATTTATTTTTAAACTCTTTAAAATCACAATGGTCTGTGCTATGGAAGAACTATAAATATTTAAGGATGATTAGGGGAGTGTAAATACTCATAAGTGATATGATAATCCAAGGCAATACCTTGGTATGACACATCAAAGATGAGTGTTGCAAAGTAAAGCAGAATATGCTGATATCTAGCCTAAATTATCTCATCATGCTTTCAGCCTATTCCTCTCCATCGAATACAAGATTATTACTCTTTTATTTTGCTTTGTGCACAGTCTCAAGCATCTACCGTAATGTTGAGCTAATGTAGAACTATAATGAACCCTTTTTAACTGGCTGTGTGAAGTTACCTTTCCACAGGCATTTTTTTTCTATCAACATGCTTTTATTATATGAAAGAAATGCTTACCATGGGTATTTTCTTCCCATTCCCTCCCCTCCTTTCTCCTCTGTCTCTCTCTGTCCCTGTTTCTATCTCTGTCTCTCTCTGTCTCTCTTTTTCTGTCTCTCGCTCACACACACACACGCACACACACAATTCTGAAAGATTCTTTTTAGAGAGCTCTGAGTTTGTGTCATGTTATGGAAAAGACATAATTAAGAGTGTGGAGATACCTTGGCTATCCAAGCATTGATTGGTTCCTACTTTGGACTGTGGGAGATTCAGCCAAATTCCTAAGAAAGAAAACTAGAGCTGTGATGGCTCATGGCTATAATCCCAGTGCTTGGGAGGCTGAGGCAGGAGAATTGTTCAGTTCAATGCCAGCCTGGACTACATAGTGAGTTCAAGGCCAGCCTGAACTACTACCACCCTGTCTCAAAACCCTCAAAGATAAAAACGTAAAGAAAGGAAATCAGTGGAATTGTTGGGGAGAGAAACCGTGTGTGGCTAAAGAAGTCAAGTCACACAGAATAAGTATGAAATGAGCAGTTGAGCCAAAGGTAGTTAGAAGTGGGAGATGTTTTGTAAATTGAGCACTTGTTGTCATTTCCTCCTATACAGATGAGAAACTCCTCCACTTCTACAGGACTCCAAGGTACTCTTAAAATTTGTGGACCAGAAGTAAAGTAGATATGAATCTGTATGTCTACTTATGTAATGTAAAAATCAACAATCCATAAACTGATAAGCATTTTGCAAGTATTTAGAAAGTAAAGATCATTTCTTATTTTTAGCTCCTATTTGAGAGTAAAGATTTTCTCTGAGGTAGAAGGGCTTAAAGGATACATGCATGAGTCATCAAATATCTGCAAAAATTTATTGTGTCTGGAAAGTAGAATTTCTGCAGTAATACTACTGGAATAGATATTGTTTGTGATTGATAGAGGAGGCAAATATTGATGGAGTCCAAACAAAAAAAATATACACTTTTTTGGTGCTACTGGAGATTTAGTTCAGGGCCTTCACACTGAGCTATAGTCCTAGCTATTTAATTTTATTTTTAATTTAAATTTTGAGACAGGGTCTTGCCAAGTTACTAAGTTGCTCATACTGGGCTGAACTTGCCGTCCTCCTGCCTCAGCCTCCCACAGGGCTGGAATTCTAGGCATGAGTCACCAGACTGGGCTTTTGTAGACTCAAAACTGAAAATTAAAAATACACACACATGCAAATGATGGAAAGAACACATTGTATAAGTAGTTAAATAACAGTCTCTTGGTTTGCTACTGAATAACCAAATGATTCTCTCTTAAAAATGGAAAACAAAATGAAATGTGCTCTGTGGTCTCAGTGTCCCCTTTGTACATTTACTCTTTTCTCTGAGATGCAACAGAGAAACTCAATGCCCACTGGAAAGTCCTTCCCCAGCGTCAAAACCTGTCTTAAGAAATATACCAATGTTAATCCATTAGCACAAACTTAAGTCATTACTTACCTGCCCTGTTTTAAGCTATATTTCTAGTTTTCACATAGAAAGCTTCTATCTTAGCCAGAGGAACTTTAGATGTTGGTGTGGAGGTAGAAACATGTACTTTTCTTGAGGGAACAGGGGTGTCCTTGAAATGAGATCACCCAGATGAGTTTTCACTCTGGTATGTCTTATAAGTGTCTTGTTTATCAGGTTCATATTGAATGTGTGTCAGAATACTCTGCCAAACTCATAAAAAAGATGGGATAATAGGCGAGCGCAGGTAGAAAGAGCAACATTTGATGGAGCGTGAAGTTTTATTTTATTTTGGATTATGGGCGTTAAAAGCTAAAAGTCTCTAGTAAGTAGATAAGTAAGTAGAACAAAAACTGTGTCATGTGTCCTCCTTGAGATGTGAGAAATATGTAAAGAGGAGGACAGACAGGAGACAGTTATGAAAGCACGCTGGGCAGGGTAATGGAGAGAGGCAGGTAGCAGAGATGATCTGAAGATAAAGCGCCTCCAGCACCCTCTAAAGAAGTGAACTGCTGGAAGAGAAGCAAATCAGGGACACAATGACTACGTCATCCTTTAAGAACAGTAATGGGATGAGGAAGGTCTTTAAAAGAAAACATGGAGCATGGAATTGGAGAAGGATGAACAGAAGTCCACCCATGTGGTAAGCACTAACCAGGGTAGAAAGCCTCCTATGTTTTTAAAGAAACTAATTAAATATATTAGTGCTTCTAATGATCAAAAGGGCTAGGAAATCTTTTTCTTGAGGTTTTGTGTAAGGAAGAATCACTCCTGAAAAATCTCTTTATTTCCATGATCTTTGCTTGCCATAAAGTTATTAGACTTGTCATTTGTGTCACACTGAAAAGCATCTGTACTGATGATCAAATAAATTCCCATATTGGACAATAAACCAGAAAAAAAAAACCCACTGTACTTTATGTAGTTATATTACAATGTCACAATTATATTAAGCACTTTTTAGTCAATCAAGTCAAGTGTTACTCTTCATCATAATTGAAAGTGAGGATGGTGGTATATTTTCTCAGTGCTTAGATTCTCAGTAAGTGGTGATGAACATGTACATACCAGAAACATCTAGATAAAATTCCTCCCTCTGGGCCAGCTGTGGTGCTGAGGACTCCAAGAGGGGATGCCATCACTTGTCCTTTGTATTATCAGACTCTTCACTAAAGCATTTGTCCAAGGACCCCTGCAGCCATTGGTTTCCCTGGAGACACTTATCTGCATGTATTCTGTGAGTGGGCTTGGCTTTCTTCAAGTATGCTTTGATACTGTGTATTTCATGAAAGCACAGAGATCTTTTGTTTACTGAGAAAATATCTACTTCAGAAATATAAGTTAGCGTGGTGTTTTTTTTTTTTTTGCCCTGACCTTGAACTGTGGGGAAGGCCAAAGGAGTGCAGGCTGTACAGCCGTAACTCGTACAGAATTAGATGATCACAGTTTTCATAGTCATCTGCAAGTCATTTCTTTTCTGTGGGTCTCAGGTGTGGCTTTGCCAAACCTGATGTAAGAACAGAGGGCTTTCCAAAGGGCCAACCTTTTGTTGCTTTCCTGCATCAGCATGGATCCCATTGGCCCAGTGTTACTGATAGAAACTTTCAGGGTTCAGGGGCTACAAGGCTGTAGCCTGGCGTGTGACAATGACCATCATTACCACTTTGTACACACACTGTCGGACAGTCACTGCAGCTTAAAGGCTGCCTTAGTGTCAGAAACATGGGAAAAGAGTGGTTGTCAGTTTGTGGTGCTTGAACAGGTAGGAACACTAGTAGTCATGAAAAAAGCAGAGGAAAGAGTCATCCGCCTAGGGCCCAGAGAGGTAGGGGTTAAGTTCTGAACATCTATGTTAAAAAAAAAATCTGTAAGTGTTAAGACATGAACTTCTTTTAGAATTGCTAGAATATTTGCCTCAGTGACTAGAAACATGGTTTATTTTTTCCTTAGTGATTATAATAAGTTACTCCTGGCTATGAGTTTAATGAATACTTAGAAGCACCAATATTATTTGATCAAGTTGTAGGATGCAAATCATGTTAGAATAACAAAGAACTATGTATTCAATAAATTAGTTTTTGAAGGAAGATAGGAAATTGAAATAAGTGGCCAGTGACAATAACAGCAACATCTCAAAAGCCATGTTCCCGAGCTAGGAATTTCTTGGAAGAATGTATGTTTCTAATGTCAGTTGATTGGTGAGGAAAATTAATAGCATGGAACTGAAATGGAAGGGAAGCTTCGTAAGATGCAACTTCGTTTAATGATTCATGAAAGTATGTCTGTTTGATAGCTGAGCTAGAAGCATCTATGAGAAATCTCTCTTAATTGTGAATGGCAATAGTAATTCATGAGATGTGTGAACTGCTCTGTGGTTTCATGCGAACTTCCTTTCCTTCTTACTGGTTTCACTCTGCCCTGTTGGAGGAAGTCCTATGCTCTCAACTACTTGGACATGGCGTGTGTGTTGAATGTTGAAATGTGCATTATAAAATGTTGAAAAGGGTATTATAAAAATCCAGCATCTTCCTTGGGGTATTAATCTGTCTAGTTAAGGAAGACTTCTTTCTATATTATTGTTTCTTTCTCAAAATAGTAATTAGACATAAAATGAAAGGAAAAAGCCCCAGTGTGATTGCCTTCTGGGTAAAACATGTGGCTTACTGCCATAAAAACATCTCTTTGATCTCAGAAATGATGACAAAGCGCAGTTCTGGTAGATGTTCCTCGGCCACATGCCTGTGATTTCATCTTTTCTTCTTTTTCCCTGTGAGGCAGTTCCGTCTAGTACTGTCAACCACATCGATTTCACTGGGCTATCTCAAAACATCTGTAAAATACTGATTAAAATAGACACTGTATTACTATAGAAGAAATATGTTGGTCTTCTTTTTTTTCTATTCCTGGAATTGCATTTTTAGTTTTATTTAGGGTAATTGTGCATTCAGATCTCCTGCAGCTCTATTCTTGCAGGATGGAGATGAATATCTTCATCATGCTGGTGTAGACCCACTGTGTCATGGAAAAGTTATTTTGGGGTGGGCAAGTGAAATCAAACATTTCTGAAAATCTATATGGCACTATCAGAGAGAAAGGAAAGTTAATGGCAGAAATATCGCCAGAGAGGTTCACTATAAAAAACAATTGCAGAGTAGTGGAAAGCCACATATAAGAAACCACGTGGAAGCCACATGCCCTTCTTATGAGTGCAAATTAGAATGTGGGGCAACCAGCTGACTCAGGAGCATTTATTTCCTACTTTCATCATGCTTCTTTCCTGCCTTGCCCATTTTTCATTGCATCAGGTGCGTGCTGCCTTTGGATGCTTTAAAGAGTCATTAAATTGAGTCCTGCCCTCCCTCGCAAGTTTGCAAGAGCACACAGAAAACGAGATCCGTAGAGGAGGAGAAATGCCAGCTTTATGCAGTGAAAGCCAACCAGGGAGCGAGGTGCGGCCACAGAGGGCTCCCCGCTTCCTCCTCCTTCCCCTTGCGGTCTGTGGTCTACCGCAGGCAGCCTGCCACACTGCCACAGCCCTCCAGCAGACCCTGCACTTGTGCTACTGTTCTCCAGGCCCCTCTGCTGGCAAGTCAGCTTCCTGTGCCTGTCCCCCCTTCCCTTGGATACCATTCAGTAGCCCTGCTGGTGTGGCTGGGAGGACTTACAGGAGGGATCCTCCTCCTGTTTCATAACCTCTTTAAAGTCCTCTGCCCCTACTATTGTAAGGGGCCTGATGGCTTTTCTTTCCTCTATGAATACCTTCGTATTTTTGTGTGCCCTGTGCCAAGAGCACTATGAGGTGGTCCCCATTTTCCAAACCTCAGCCACGAGGCTCATCCCCATACTGCTTTCATTCTAGCTTTTCTACCCTCCGTCTGGTCTCTTTCACTTATTGTTACATGTGAAGATGTCTTCTAACCTCCCTGGTGAAGTTGTAAAGTTGACATGGATAGTATGGTTTCTTCTCTACCCCTCCTGTGCCTTTTCTCAAGGCTTGCGTAGATGGTAAAGGCAGCTTAGTGTGCATACCCTAGAAAACACAGCCTCAGGCAGAGCTCAGCAGAGAAGGTTTTATGAGGTGGTGCAATGCTAGGGTAGCTATGATGAGGGAACCAGGGGAGCAAAACAAGTGCAAGACCATGCGTTACTGAGCTCTCCATAACTTCTTCACAAAACACAACTCGTGTTCTGTGACAAGTGTTGTCTGGCAGCCAAGCAACCGTATCTCGGAACAGTTTTCCCTGGAAGAAAAGGCAAGCAATTTACCTCGTAGGAGTTCCTTCCTGTCTCTCATCAGTCCCGGTTATCCCAGCGGTTGTTGTTGTTTTTCTTTTTCTCTTTTGCAGCACTGGGGTTTATATGTAGGGATGCTTACTACGGAGTTATATCCCACCCTTGTTTGTTTGTCTGTCTGTTTGCAGTACAGGGATTGAATCGAAGGTCTTCTCACTGAGCTACATCCCAGACTTTTCACTTTTGGTTGATTTTGAGACAAGGTCTCACCAAGTTGCCCAGCTGAGTCCCACCTCCTGACTAGCTGAGACTGCAGGCTTAAGCTACCCTGTGCCAGGCTTCCCTCAGGTTTTTAGGTTGCTGTTTCCAGGTTATGTCCCTGAGCTGCCCTGGCCAGCCTTTGGGAAGGCCAGCTCTTGTACTCCACATCAGTACTTCACATGAATCTAGAAGTATTTGGAGGGGTCAGAGTTTCCACCAAGACAGTTATGTTGGATCAGAATGTCAGAGCTACAGTGGTGGCTCCCACCACAGTGGATGTGAGAAAGCGGACACGAGAAAGTGGACAGAGGTCAACCAGAATAATCATGTATAAGGAGGCTGAGGCAGCTAGCAGTGTTGAGATAAGGTGGCAGCAACTCTTCCTATGTTAACAAGCAGCCAAGGGAACACTATAGGGAGACACAGGAAAATCCAAAAAAGCACATAAATTGGGTCCAGGTCCAGCACCGGCTGGTGTTATGGTTTATATCTGGATATTCCCCAAAGCCTCATGTGCTCCTAGGTGGGGCGTTGGGGAGGTGGTTGGGTCATGGAGGCTGATAGTCATCAGTGGATCAGTTCATGATGAGTTTGTAGCTAAATGCAGTGTTCGGAGGGACAGCCTGGTGGGAGGAGGTGGCCACTAGGGGCGTGGCCTGGAAGAGTCTCTCTCCCTCCCCCCTGCTTTGATCCTGCTCTATTTCCTGCTTCCACATCATAAGCTGTTGCTCCTCTGTGATGCCCCTCTGCCTGCCACCTACCTGGGAGCCAGCTGACTGTGGGCTGAGACCTCTGCAAACTGTGAGCTGAAGTGAACCTTTGCTTTCTAGGCGTGTGGGTGTCGGGTATTGTGTCTCAGTGACGAGAAAGTAACTAAGACAGCTGGATAACAACATAATAAATGTTTAAGAAATTTCTGTTCTGTTAGTTAATTTCCTTCTATATTTCTATATTCCTGGTATTACTGAGAGATACAAAGGGTAACTTAAAAACCGGTAGAGGCTAACTATGTCTATGTTGACAGATCAGGGTAAAGAAAGAATAAAAGCATGTAAGATAAAATTTCTTGAAGGAAGGCCTCTTGGAAGAGGAGAGTTTTGAACTGTCTTTTGAAGGCTGCTTGTCAGGAACAAACAGTTGTCTACAAAGTTCTCATGGAACCTTAAAATCTGAGCACAATGCCAGGTTTTCAGGCAGATTTTATGCATCTGTTATGATAGTTTAGCCTCAGCATGTTTAAAAATGTAAGAACAATGTAAAAAATTGCTATTTATATTTGGCATAATCCAAAGGTATCTGTTGCCTCTGAGATTGAGAAAATTAAAATTGATGGCATTCAATGTTGCCAAGGGATTGGGGAAACAATTTCCTGCATTCATAGGAGTCTGTAAATCATTGGAGTCTTTTTTTTAAATGAACATTTAAAATGTTGGTAAATTATTGATCTAGAATTTTTATTGGGGGGAGGGCTGTAGATATACAGCAATATATTTACAATATTGTTCATTGCACTTTTGTTTCTAGTAATAAAAGCAGGTTCGATTTGAATATCTATCAACCATAGAATGTTTAACAGTGGAGTAGCTAAAAAAACTAAGGTATATCCATGCTATGTCCTATTAAAAAACAGGCTCATATGTACTGATGTAGAATAATCTGGAGACATGCTGGCACAGTGAAAAAGCAAGCTGTAAAACAGCTTATGGTGTTAGTATCACACAGACAAAAATCAGCTGATAGGATAGGGGCATGAAAAGACCTTATTCTTTTTATTCTGTAAAATACTGCATTTATTTGCTTGTCTAAATTTAAGGTGGAAAAAACCCCTAAAAATTATCAGCCTTTAAATAAGATTGAAAGTGTCTCTCCTAAGGAAGATTCAGAGGGAAATTTTGGGCTAGTGCTAAAGAAATAAACAGTAAGTGACCAAGAAGCCACAGGTAGTTCCGTAGCAGCGACATTTCACAGAATGTTCGAGTTGAGGAAATTTTATGAATTGAAAAAAGAGTTAACTGACTTAAAAGGCCTCTGACAGGCCAAGCTAGTGGAAAATTGGGGAAAGTATAAAAAATTACTTCAGTATAACTCAAAATATTATTCAAGTATTAAAAATTATGGGTTTTTCGTTGTTTGTTTTTTTAGTCTTTTTGAGACAGGGTATCACTATGTAGTGGCCTTGAGCTCTCTTTGTAGCCCAGGCTGGTCTCAAACTCACAATGATCCTCCTGCCTCAGCCTCCCGAGTGCTGGGATTATAGGCGTGCACCACTGCACTGGGCACAAATTATGTTTGTTCACTGAGGAGGGGAAGTTTTTAAAAAATGGAGTAATGTTGGAAAGGGAAAAAATTTTGATTTTATGTGCATATTAAGAAATTTGTGGGCAATATGAAAGATATAAAAGCATTTGGTTGTAAGGATGACGTTTGCTTACTTTGCTTACCTTAAGCGTTAATCTCAGGTAGAACTCATACAGTAGTAAGCAATGTCCAGGATCGGAACCACCCAGTTCAGGCCTCCTCTCTCCCAGGGAGGGTCAGCTGGGTGGTCCTTTAGTCTACACATGCTCCACCCCTCAGAAGGTGACCTGTTCTGCCCTTGGGAAGCTCTGCTTGTCACAAGTTCTTAGTACTCTATTGGAAGCAACAAGCTACCTCGGGGAAGGTTTACGTCCAACATACATTAGGGTGAGCTTTAAAAATTAAGGCTCTGCCCCCCGCCTCCCAACCAATTAAATCTCTGGGAGTGGGGCCCAAGCCTCAGCCTGTTTCTGAAAGTGCCCCAGGGAGTTTCATGTACTGTGAGGATTGCCAACCACTGTACTCCCAGAAATCCACCAGATTGTAAAGAGGTTTCTCATGTTTCACTTTTATCTCTTTCCCAAGAATATTAACTCCTGGTCTTCATAGGAAATGACTTTGAAGGGCCTGTGTGATATGTGTCCGCTTATTCTAGAGTCATTATAACAGAACATTTCTTAGTAAGAAATTTGGTCAAATACAGCCAGAATGACTAGGATTATATTAAAAAGAAACAGATCAAAATTTAATCCAGGGCTATTTAGTATGGTTTGTATTTTTCTATCTGTATTCTAGTGAAGTTCATTAACTTGAATCTTCCAAGTTGGCTACAGTGCTTCATAAACAGTTAGATTTGAGAGTGTTCAGTGTCAGGGCCCTATGTGCTAAGCAGGTTCTTTTGGGACTGCCTTGGTTTTTAAAATGGTTTTGTAATGATTTAAAAACAAACCTAAGGCAGTAGCAGAAATAAGTCAAGGTAAGACTCATATCTGATTTGATTTGGAGGGAAAGTCAGTCATTCAAATGCAGCTTTTCAAAAAAGAAGTTACAATATGAAAAATAGAATTTTTGTTCAGAGTTCAGCAGGGAGAAATAGAAATTATGATATAGATAGTGTTGTAATCTAGGTTTTATTTAAAAGTCTATGCACCTGTTATTTTATCTAGCAAGTTAAGGTAAAAATGCCCTGGTGTTCACAGTTCCTGTGGGACTTGAGAGTTTTATTTTGTGAGTAGAAATTTTCTTAAAGTTGAATTTCTCACCACTGAAATGAGAATCTCACAGGCCGCTTGCAAGGTGTTGTTCAAACCGCCAGTGTGTAAGTGCAGAGTGAATACTCTGCCCTCAAAAATTCTCAGTTCCTAGACCGCTGGGTTGGCGATTAGGATGAAAATGAAATGACCTGTCCTGGTCCCCTCAGACTAGGTTAACCTGAGAGAGGACATCAGGATTGAGAATGGAACTGAGCAGTGATTAACACATAGATCTAGAAAAATCCTTCTGAAGCCAACAGGGATTCAGAGCAGATGGGGAGGTTGGGGATGAAGTGTCAAGAGGATCCCCATTTCTGAGTGTGGCCATCACAAGCTGTCCATCCGGTGGAGGGGAGAGCTAACCAGCGCAATGAGTTGATTATTGAGAGTAAGCTGCCAGTTTTACTTCTGTTGCTGTTGTTGTCAGGGATATAAACATTTTGGTTCAGTGTTATTTTCTTTTAGCTGAAACAGTAATGATGGTCAGCAGTCAGGAAACTGTGCCTTTTTGCAGTTTACATTTCTCTTAATCCTCTACATACATCAGCCTGCCTGACCTCCATCTCCCTGGGCATCCGCTCTTGTCAGCAGCGCTTCTCCTTGGCAGGTGATTTGGGTCTTGCCTCACTGCAAATAACTCTCTGAGCACACCACAGCCTTGTTCCTTCACCCCACAGCGTTCCATCCAATTTCATTTTGCAGTGCTTTATAGAGGTGTGTGTGTGTGTGTGAGGTGACAAGGACTTGAGAAGGTCTGTCCCTACTCCTCTACAGTCGTTTCAGTGAGCCCCGGGGGAGTGTTTCTTTCTGAATGAGGGTTGACTCCCTTTCTTCTTGTTCTAATTCCTTTCAGAGAGTGCTCAGCTTAGTGCGGAATGAAACTCTCTGCTACATGGCCCCTTTCCAGCTGGGTGCAGTTCCACACTGCGCTCCAAGCCAACACTAATTATATTCAGGGTGCTTATTAATAACACAGTACAGACATATGTAACTAATATTGAATATTAATTTTTCTCTAATAAGAAGGCTTGGCCGTTTTATTGTGGATGTGAAGCTGCCTTGGTATCTGTCTATGAAAACATTGGCATAGAGCCTCCCCTGTCAGGAGCTAGTGATGGTGCCCTCTGGCAGGAAGCTTCCAATTTTCAGGGACAATTTTTCCCACATTCTTACTAAAAAGCCTGTGCCCAGCTCCGTGGCTTGGCAAATGGGGGAAACCCTCCTGGAGTTAAAGGGCACTACTAGAGAATCAGTGATCATCCAGTAGGACCATAACAGATTTGCTTTGACATTTTCTGCATTGTTTTTCCTAGATAAGTCAATATTTAAGCTATTGTGAATTTAATAGTTTAAATTCACTTAAAAGAATGTTGGGATTTAAGAAGTGCCAGTTCCTTACATATGCATGGTCCATGTGCTGCCTAGCGTAGTACCTTATGCCCAATAGACTCTTACAAGTTGGGCTGATAATTAGAAATCATTAAAGAAAGTCTCTAAATGTCTTTTCTGGATAGCTTTTTTTTTTTTTTTAAAAAATGGTGATTTTCTTTTTTACTTGAGAATGATAAAATCAAACCTTTAAAAATATCAATTCCATCAGTTTATCAATTTAAGTTTGGAGAGAGTCATTTTGTCTCACATCAATGGCCCTTAGCTTTCCATTGCAGCTTCCTGGCAAGCTCCACCTGAGATAAATGAAATCAGAATTTCTGTTATAGGTTGTGAACATCTGAGAACTTAAATTTTTAAGTGTCATTGCGGTATAATTAGCATATGATTAGCATATGTACATATTTAAAATGGAGAGTTTGATAAGTTTAACCTGTGTAGCCACTTGTGAAACCATCGCCATGATCAATACAGTGAACATCATTTGTGACTTTGTAACCTGTCCAGGGGATTGCCCGGTCCAGCAGGACTGAGAACTGCAGCAGTGCCTCCAAATCACGAGCTGGTTGGTGTGCGACTTGGAGCCGCTTTTCCCATCCAGTGGGACAAATGACTTGTCAAACTCCAAATGTAGAGCAAATAAAAGGTGAGGCAGGGCTGTCTCAGGAAAAGGCAAAAATTAAGTGGGAACTTGTGCTGACTGTTCTGAGCTGGCACCTGGCCTGAAATCCATTCAGTTCAATTAGACATCACTCAGATGATGGAAATGGAACAATGTAGTTGAACAATATTCTTCATCATATCAATTGCCTAACAGTTTTACCAGCTGTTTTTCAGCTGGTGCCAGTAAAATAATGCATCTCTATAAAATGATATAAAAATTCAGCTACATGGAATAACATTGATGTTCAATATTAGGGCATCATTAAATGGACATTTTTAATATGGTAGAATATTACTGTGAAAAAAGACATTTGCTAAATCAGTGTGTGATGCAGTATAGCATTTCTATTTTGAAAAAAGATACACACAGAACATTCAGATAATGAAAAAATATACATAAGGATGCACAGACACATAATCACACAGGCAAAATAAAAGACTTGGAAAAGGTACATCAAAACATTCATAATTGTTATTTCCAATGATGGAAAAAGACATTTTAATTTATTTTAAAATTTCTCTCTGTACTTTTCATGTTTTAAAAATGAAAACATTTTTCAAAATCAGAGATAATAAATGTTATTAAAAATCACCTGTAAAAATTCCTCCAAGGAAAAATAAAACCCTGTCTAAAACACATCCAGTCAAACTGATGAAAGACTATAAAAATCATTAACATTCTAGCTTCGAACTAGTGTGTATTACCCAGTAGTCATTCACTAAATGTTTCTGGAAAGATTTGCATAAATGACTGAAGCTAAGCAAAATAAACAAACCCTTGCTCAAGTTGGAACTAGTTCAGTTGCTTTTATTTTCAGAGTCATCAAAGCAAATTGGTTCTGTTTATTCTATTAAACTCGAGTTTGAGGTTGCAAGGCATTTGTATTACTGTTGAAGCGTGTTGGCATTTCATTTCATTTTGACTGACTCCAACTGTTTTTTTTAGTAAGCCTGGGCAATATGCAAATAAGCAGGTTTCTGCATATGGGCCGTTGTATTAGTTCTTACCATTTCAGAAAAGCTCCAATTTGAATAACATTTTCTCTGACATGGAGGATAGACAGCATGAACAGGATCCGTGCATCCTTGTCACATTGCAGCTTACATCTTTGTGACAGGCGTGACAGTGCAATGGGAACTCCCTGTGTCTCTCTGTGTGTTCCCCCCTCCCAGCCCTCTGCACTCAACTTTGGCTCAGTTCGCTGTTTTTGCCAATCTGCAGCTTCATTCTGTTTCTCCTTATTGGATTCATCTTGTCAGCCTCCAAAGCACTCCTCTCTCCTCTGACCCAAAATCACTTTTCATCTCAGATGTGCCCATTCTGTCCCTCCCCTTTTTTCCATTGCCAACATCCCCATGAGACCGTCAGTATTTTGGCTGGAGATACTTTCTTTCCTCTCACTACCCAGGCACCGTGTCTTTCTTGCACTGTATCCGTGTCAGTCACTCCCTTACCTTTCTCCAGTACTAGGCCAGACCAATTCCTTTTTTAATTCTCCATCCACCTCTGAATTTCTAGGAACACAGCAACCTCTGTGGAACCTTGTGAGACCTGAAGGCATCTCTTAATTTAACAATATGGAGAGTTTTTCAGAGGCTGCTGGCTTTTTTCACGGAACACATTTCCACTAATTGTCCTGTGGATTTCTTTTTTTTTTTTTTTGAACGTCTAAAATTAACACAGCCTTTCTAGTCTTAACCATGATTTTCTCTCATCTTTATCTCCTTACAAAGTTTTAGTGTGTGTTTATTGAATTACTTCAGCAAAATTATACAAGGCCATGCCGTAGCACATAGTCAAACAGATCCAGTCCAAATGCCAACTGACTTTGGGTTGTTATTAGACTTCTCTGTACCTCAATATGTCCACATATAAAACTGTTATAATAACTACCTTGTGGGATTATTGTGATGACTAAAAGAAGTATTGTCTGGGAAGGCCATAGCCATATATCTGGGAAATGGTGGCCCCTCAGGATTCTCAAGTGCTTTCTTTCCTCCCTGCTCCTTCCTTTTACGCAAACTTTAGGAAGCTACACTAATGTGTGAAGGCCCAAGTGGCCACTAAGTTGGTGAGACTCCAACTGGTGTCCTAGTGAACTGCCGAATCATAGGTCTTTATGAGCTGGGAATGCCCTTTCACACCAAAGATCACAAATGCAAGGCCATGAATGCCAAGGGTCTGTGTCTCTTCTTTCAGATCAACCAGTGTGATCTGTCCAGAGATTTTTAAATTACAGAAAATGTACATAGCAAGTATTGAAGCAGCAGATAGTATTCATATGCTGCAAGCTCTGTGCTACCAAGTCACCCACATGTTCATAGCCATAGCAGAGGGAAGGGGGAAAAACATTTCCTTCTTTTCTTGGAATTGCCATCTTTTCTCATCTCTGATGCCAATGTCTTCTCACAGGATTTACAAGGGAAGAAAAGTCTCACTGTTCTAGAATTGCCGGGAACGTTCCAAACCTTGCTTAGCCTTCTTCCTAGCAGCAAATCCAACAACTTCCTCCACATTTCTCCTGGGTGGCATGGCTGTCATGGGGCTTCTCATTTTCTGCCCCCCACTAACCATACAACCTTGGTCTGTTAGTCCAGCTTCTTTGCTTCAGCTTTCTTCTCTATTAGATGTGTATAGTAAAATTACTCATATCATAAAGTTATCATGAGAATGAAGTAAATGTCAGTTGGATTTAGCAGTATCCAGAATGGTGTAAGCACTCAGTATGTTGCTATGTAAGTATTCTACTAGTGAACTTATGGCTTAGGGGAAATAATGTGAACTAAGAATCAAAAATCATATCAAGTCCTGGCTTTAATCCCCTTACTATAGAGTCTTTGAGAAGTTATTGAAGCTTATTTTTTTAAATCTGTAAATGCTAGAAAAACACTTAGCTTTCAGTAATAAGTGGGATTACCTCTATGAAAAATAAATTCCAAAGTGCTATTGAACACAAAATGGTATTACCATCTCAACTCTGTTTTTGAGGAGCAGCTGCTGAGTCTTGGTTATCTTTGCATTTCTTCTGCCTTCTAGTACTTTACCCTTAGTGAGTCTGTAGCAGCAGTTGTTGAACGAACAGGGTACTAATTCAATACAGCTGGGAAAAAAGAAGCAAACTGAGAAAGCTTTTGCATGACCGATGAGATGTGCGAAATCTGACATGTAACACGTGTGTTTTTTAATCAGGTCCCCTGAAGCTCTGCAGTTCTACTTTACATAGAGTCAGGCCAGGGAGGACCAAGAGCTTCCAATTAGAGCAGCAAGGACGGGCTGGGTTGCTCTGGGCAGGCACACTGACCATCTGAGAAACAGGGGCTTGAAAGCCCAACAATGATGGGAGAGTGAAACTCAGACAAGCAGACACAAAAACGTAAAAAGCCTTTCAGTACGGAGCTTTTTACTGTAATGAGAGATCCCATGAGGCTTACTGAGAGATGAATTAGACAAAGCAGTTGAGATCTTCTTTGGAAAATAATTTCAATTTGGCAGGAGTATACTAGATGACCTAAAATGACAGATTCTGCTAATTTCCATGATTGCCTCAGGGAAGGTTGAAGCAAACTTAGCTCTGATTTTGCAGTATGTTTCTCAATCATAACTTCTTGGTCTACTGCACAGGTAATTACTCCAACTACAAAGTTCCTCTTACTAATTATCTCAACTATGGCTTTATTTTCTCTACTGCTACTGAAACTTAATTCTCTTGGGTTTTACAGTTCTGACCAGTAAGTGCTAAAACCCTTTTTCCAGCAAATGCAACGCTTGGTCATGTCACTTTATGTACCTTTTTGTATCATTAAAATGATTTACAATCACTGTTGAGTATGGGTAATAATGTTTACTATTAACCAAGACTCAAAATAAATTTATTTTCATTTATTAATGATTTGTTTTTCACCACCTTTATACCACTGCAGTGTGAATGTCATTCTAGATGGTATACGTGTGCCATTTGTAGATGAGGAGAAAGTGAAAGGCATAAGAAGTATTTTGTTAGGGCAGAGGTGGGAAGTGGAAAGATCTTGGCAGGTTGCAGTAAGGAGCCCAATATCTAAGAGGGTGAACTCTTAATGAGGTAGAATTAAAGCCTTCTCTTGGTTCTAACAAAAAAGACTACAAAGAAATAAATGAGATATTAATCATCAAAGACACTCACTCGGGGCAGCCTGAGGAGGAGGGACTTTAGTGCTCACTGCTCCTCTGTTCTGTTTGTACCTGGGAAGTTGGAAGTTATCACATTGTGAGAGGTAACCTCAGGGACCTACTATTTTCTTTTTTTTAAACTTCCATTAGTACATGTTTGCAAAGCATAATGCATATATTTCTCATGGGGAGTTGCTACATATACATGTTGCATCTTAATCTCTTTTACTTCCTCTTCTTTTCTCTTCCCTCCTCTCCCCCACCATCTCCTTCCCATCTTCACAGGGCTACCTTTCTGTTTTCTATCATCTGTCATCTATTTTGCTCTTTAAGTTATTTATACTTTGGGTTTCTTGCATAAGAAAAGCCATGTGATATTTAACCTTTTGTATCTGATTTGTTACACCTAGCATTATGGCCTCATGGTGTATCCATTTGACATCCTAGGAAGTGCTCTACCACTAAGTGACACCCCCAGACCTTTGTTTCCTTTCTTTTTTATTTTATTTTGAGGTACATTCCTGGAGCTGGTCTTGAGCTCACAACTGCAGCCTTCTTGTGTGGGGACAGAAACTTGCATAAAGTTACCCCATGGGTCATCCAGCTGCCTCTCAGATGTTCATCTCTGATCCAATCATTGGCTGCTTCTGCCGAAACAACAGCTTATCAGTGTTTTTTGGGCTGTGGAAAACTTACATTACAATTTCAATGTAGGGACAGAAACAGGCAGACAAGATCACTGCCAGTGCAGCCTGCACCTGGCTCTTGCACATCCCAAGCTGCCTGGAGACATGGAATCAGAAAGCCCTTGATCCATTGACACCACCATGCATGCTGAGTGTCCAGAGAACCAGGTAGACCTCACCTACTTTCCTGGGACAAAGCAGGTGGCCTGTGATCCTGCTGCCATTACAGTCTGTGTCTCCACCCTCCATGCACCTAGTGCAGCCAGGAGAGACTGGTGCAGGAGGCCCACAAACCACTAACACTGGGGTTCATGTTTAGGCCCTCCCTGCATGAGCCCTGCACCACTTGAGTATGAACTGCTAATACTGTGGTTCATGTCTGGGCTCTGCAAATGACCTGACCTCCTAGAGATCATAGAAACAGGCAGTCTGTGATCACCACTGGTGCAGCCCCTGTCTGACTGCTGCATGTGCCCTGAGGTGCCTGGAGACACTGAATCAGGCGGTCCATGAACTGCTGACCCTGTGGTTTTTCTAGGCTCTGCCTGCACCCTGAGTTGGGGACACAGGACCAAGTAATCCATGATCACACCACCAGTACAGCCTGCTTCTGGGTCATATGCATTCCCTGAGCTGCCTGGGGACACTTGAGCAGGTGGTCTAGGATCCACAGACATTGTGGTTCATATCTGGCACCTGGGAGAATTAGGTACACTCCACCAACCACTGGAAGACCCCAGAGTGAGCAGCCCATCTCAGCAGCCACTGAGGGGCAAGTCAGACCACCAGGATAAATAGGGATGTTTGTGACCTTTGCTGAGCTGCCAGGGAACAGGGAGATTGGGCTCTCTGCCTCTGGCATCACACATGACAAGATGAAGGATTAAAGTGCAATCTCAGAACTCTACCCCACCCAGAACAAGTCCAGAAAACATTGACATAGGAGAACTTGGTAAACACACACCTGAAATTGCTGAAATGATTGCAATGGAAGTAAAGGAACAACTCCATCAGGCCATAGAAGACATCAGATCAGAAACAATCTCTCAGGAAAAAAATGAAATGACAATAATAATGAAAGAATTGTTCAGCACATCTAAAGAAGACAGGTATAAAAAACAGATGAGCATAGGAAACTGATGGAAATGTTAAATGAAAACTACAGTAGTGAAGTAGAATGCATAAAACAGGTTCAAAGAGCTATCCAGGAAATCAAAACTTCCACTGAAAGCGGGCAGAACCACTTGAATGAAGCTGAAGATAGGATTTCAGTTCTTGAAGACAGCATGGCAGCTAATGATTGTGAAAGAAAGGATCTCTTAAAATTGACAAGGAACCAGGAAAAATCAATTCAACAACTGCAATATGAGGCAAAGAAAAATAATGTAAGACTAATAGGAGTAAATGAAACAATGAGGCAACACCAATAACATAAAGAGGATATTTGCAGAAATAATAGAAGAAAATTGCCCAAGCATGGAAAAAGATTCTGACATACAGAGAAGTGAGGCATATAGAACTCCAACTAGGCATAACCAAAATAAAACTACACCCAGACATATAATAGTCAAGATCCCAGACATACAGCAAAAAACAGAATATTAAAAGGTGATAGAGAAAAGAAACAGATCACCTATAAAGGAAAGCTCATCAGAATCCAAGCAGATTTCTCAACACAAACCATCCAATCGAGAAGAGCTTGGAGCAAAGTATTACAGGTCCTGAGACAAAACAGCTTCCAACCAAGATTGATGTACCCTGCAAAACTATCCTTCAAATTTAGCAGAGAAATATTTCCATGACAAAGAACAACTGAAGAACTTCATGCATGCCAAACCAACCTTACAAAGAGTACTAAAAGATATTCTAGACAGAGGAAAAAATGACCACAATTTCAAAAACAAGAATAGAAAGGAACCTTCAAGCAAAGCAACCAATTAAACAGAGAGGAAAAAGTGGGAAACCAACAGCAAGTAAATAAAATGACAAAGATAACCCAACACCTATCAGTTATAACCATGAATGTAAATTGTCTCAATTTACCAGTCAAAAGAAACAGACTGGCAGAGTGGATTAAGAAACAAAATCCAACAATATGATGTATACAGGAATAGTCACAATCACAAACACACTCAGCCATGGTCCCTTTGACAAAGGGGCCAAATGAGTTCAGTGGATGAAAAATAGTGTCTTCAATAAATCATGCTAGAAAAACTGGCTTGCCACTTTTTGAAGACTGAAAATAGACCCAAGTATATCACCATGCTCCAAACTGAAGTAAAAATAGACCACAGATTTCAATATTAAAATGGAAACACTAAATCTATTGGAAGAGAAAATAAGTAAAAATCTTGAAGACATATAGGTAGGCAGAGAGTTCATGAACAAAAACCAAACCTCATGGGAAATACTTCAAAGAATCTATAACTGGGATCTCATCTTACTAAAAAGTTTTTGCACATCTAAAGAAATCACCAACAGAATAAAAAGAAAACCCACAAATTGGGAAAAAAAATTTAGCTGGCTGTCCCTCAGACAAAGGGCTTCTATCTGGAACATAGAAAGAATTAAAAAACATCAACCCTCCCAAATTCAAAGACCCAATCCAGAAATGGGCATCTGAGATGAATACATACTTCTCAGGCAAAGAAATACAAATGGCAAATAAATACATGAGAAAATGTTCAACATGATTAGTTATTTGAGAAAAGCAAATTAAAACAACACTGAGATTTCATCTTACCCCGTAAGAATACCTATCATTAAGAAATGAACCCATAACAAGTGCTGGCGAGGCTATGCAGAAACAGGAACTCTTCTCCACTGCTGGTGGGAATGCAGACTGGTGAAACTACTGTGGAAATCAGTTTGGCAATTCCTCACAAAACTAGATCTAGAGGTCCCTTTCAATCCAGTTATTCCCCTTCTGGGTATTTTCCAAGGAGAACTGAAAACAGTATATCACAGCAATATATGCGCACTCATATTTATAGCAGTGCAATTTGTAATAACTAAATTGTAGGAGCAACCCAAATGTCCATAAACTGAGGAAAGGATAAAAATGTTGTGGTATTTTTTATATAATGGAATATTACTCAGCTATAAAGAAAGATAAACTCAAGGCTTTCATAGGTAAATGGTCACAGCTGGAAACCATACTCATAAGTGAAATAAATCAGACCTGCATGTGTAAACAATGTATTGTTTCATTAGTGTAAGAACCTGAAAGAGTGAATAAAATTATGAGGTATGATAGACATTGTGAAATGAAAGGAAAATGCTGAAAAGTAAAGAACTGGGATGAGGGAAAAGAGAAAAGAAAGAAGGGGAAAATTATGTTTATATGTGTATACAGGATAGCTAACATAGTTGTACTACTGACTTCTATCATTTTATTGAAAGGAACAGTTAATGATTAATTCTTTGACCAATCTTATAGGTCTATATTTGTTTTCCTGAGTAACCACTTTGAAGAAATCAATATGTTATACAACCATTGTTAATTTCCTATCACCTTGTCTGAATTTCAGTATTGCTTGTATTGTTCTTATATTGTTCTATTTTGTAAATGCATGTGTGTTTGTTAAAAAAAAAAAAAAGAATTTGAATGTAGATGTGGCTCTGAGGGCCATTCATTGAAACATGACAGGTACTAGAAGACATATACAATTCCATGTGAAATTCCCTAAGCACAGGAGGGGCCATAGGTAGAATGATTGGATTCAGTAATCTTCCAGGCTCTTCCATCTCCCCAGATTGTGCTTTTATTGGTATTAGCACTCTTGTATGTTTTCCTAGAGGGGTATGAAAACCATCTTTTTATATTATCATTAAAATGAGCCATAAAGATAATTCTGACATGGTATTAGGATATGCCTAAAGTATCAGAAAAAGAAACACTTTTATTGGCTTATTAAATAAAATATATTTCATATGTGAAATATTGTAGATATGATGTTATAGCAATAAAAAAGCTATTCAAAGAAAGCAAATAATTTACATAATGCAAATATAATGGAGCGGCAGACTATAACAGGAGTAATGCTTTCAAATGACTGAAAATGAGTGCAACAGAGTTTGGAAAAATGTTTCCAAATCATTTATAAATGATATTCTAGGGACTTCATTTGGCTTTTAAACTCAAATATCAGATGAACTGAGTCAGTGATGACTTGTCTGATAGTTGTCTGAGCTAAATTCTCCAAAGTAGTGTAATGAAATTTTAGCATCTAACCTATACTAATTGGGAAGTGTGTGTGTGTGTGTGTGTGTGTGTGTGTGTGTGTGTGTGTGTAGGGGAAATCTGGAATCATTCTGTGAAGCGTCAGCCCTCTGTCAAACATCAGAAATTAGTTGTTTACCCAGACAAAATCCAAAAGCACAAGCAAGACTCTGAATTCTCCCACTTTCACTTTGCAGTGTGTGGACACAAAAGAGACAGAGGGCAGAGTGGAGTGGCTTTGCTTTCAGCCTGCTGGGTAGCTGTGTTCCCACATGGCATTGCATGATCAGGTCGGACTAGATTTGTTAACACCCAAGAGCATCATTTTGGAGACAAGATTAATCTCTCTTGGCCTCAATTTCCTCACTTATAAAGTGGGGATAATAATAGTACTGAGGTCAGAGAGTGCTTTATGTTTTTGGTACTGGGTCTTCATATTTTCAGGTCTTGCTGAATTGCCCAGAATGGCCTTGAACTTGTGATCCTCCTGCTTTAGCCTCCCAGAGTGCTGGGATTCTAGGTTGTACCACCTCACCTTCTCAGAGTTCTTTTGAGGATTTAAGGACTTCTTGGAACACTAACTCATACAAAGTGATCAGTAAGTTAGCTTCCCAGCGTGTCATTGCCTTTAATGTTCTTTAAGGGGTAGGGAACCTGAGATTGTGCTTTTCTCTGCCCAGGGAGCCAAGAGCACTGTCAGCTAAGACCATCATGGCCAACGGTGATGTGGCTCTGTGTTCTGATTCTGTCAGTCCTGGTTGAAACAGATTGGTGTGATCCTAGTTCTTGACCTGATTTTGTTCTTCCTAGACTGGACTCTTTCCTGCTATTGCTACTTTGCTTGAACCTTGCCTACATGACTGTATCTCTCCACCCTCAATTCCCTCCTCCTAAACCTTGAGAACTATTTTATAAGATTTTAAAACTTTGAACATTATTAATTTAACTTGTATCAATTTTAATTTTGAAACGGGGCCCCATAATTTTCCTAGGCTGGCTCAAACTTTCCCAGTCTTCCTGCCTCAGCCTTCCAAGTGCTGGGATTAAATTGTATTTATTTTACAACATGTGAGTTATCAGGTGCTGAAAGTGTAGAGATGGTTGGAGACATCATCAAAGAACATCATCCCTGACTTTCTTTTGAAAAACTGCTGATGCTTGGGTCCCATGCTACCTGAGATCTGTTATACTGGGCTATGGATTTATTTGGCTTGGATGAGACCCAGCCATCAATATTGTTTGTAAAAAACTCAGCCCGTACTGCTAAGGTGCAAGCAGAATTGAGGAGCACTTAGCAAATTTAAGGTCATACTGTTAATGGTGGACGCCAGTCTTGAACAGTAGGCTCTGTGCTTTGTGCAGATGGACCTCAAATTCAGGTTTAAGAGCTTTTCTGCACAGTCCATTTAGTGATTGCACCCTTTCTCCTAAAAGTAAGGTATCAAATAAACATGGCTTTCTGTTTGTTGGCTTCTGTGTAGTTAAGGTTTCATTTTGTGCAGTTCTATCTTAACCTTATGATTTTTTCCTACACTGGTTTGTTCAGCAAGCCCTTGGTTCCCAGATGCCTTCTTTTCTTGCCATCTTCAAAGCCACTTCTAAAATGTAATTGCATTGCTGAGTTCCTCTCTGACATCATCCACCTTGATCAAATACTAAGTTCTTCATTGTTCTTTCAGCTTGTGTTAGATTCTTCCCAGACACAGACTGTGTGCTGATGTGATTGTAAAACATGGTGTGTTCCCATGAAGTATTAGGGTTGAATAAGATCAAGTGCCTTTTTTTAAATTTGTGTGCATGGTTGTTTCCTGTTATTTAGGGATAATGTAGTCTTCTCTCCTACACGGAAATGTAATTGGAATTATGTTACCTTTTTTCATTAACTGTTGCTTGAAAACTGCTTTAAGTTTCTTAGGCTTATTGATGTCCTTAAGTACAATAACACTTGGTTAAAATTAATCATGGAATTTCATATGTATTAAGTTCCCACTGTCAACTTTAGTAGGATAGGAAAAGGGAATGTCAGCTTAACTGAATTAACTATTTACAATAACTTGCCCTGTTATAAGTGAGGTTTTTTTCCTTTTCAGGAATCTTTGTAATAGTTTACCCTCATCTGCTGAAGACTTTCACCAAAGCTGCTCCCAGCTCTCAGCGTCGTCCTGAGAAAAGAGCTGCCTGTGAAACCAGAGAAACGTTTGGGAGACTCTAAGCCTAGAGGACCCTCTGAAGGTGAGACTGAATTTGTTCTCCACTTGCCCTTAGAAAAAGTCTTATCTACCTTCCGAAATCCACTCTCCAAAGAGTAAATAGGGAACAGGTTACTGAAAATTCTCTGTAACAAATTGAGAGTTTTTGTTTTGGGGGATAATTAATTTTATTTAGCAGTTGTGAATGAAGTCAACTGGATATTTTGACCAAAGAGACTATTTGAAGTGGAATTTTGATCTCTGAAGACTTACTTGAACACACACACATACACACACACACACACACACACACACACACACACACGCCTTAAAAGATAAATAACTTACCAAGAAAGTTCTTCTGTATTTATGGTCTCTGTCAACCTCAATATCTGCCTTTATGAATCAAATAATATAACTCAAAATATTTTATAAACATGAAATATTTTTGCATAAGTTTAAAAAAAACCCAATTACTATGGTATTATTCCCAAATATTTATAACCCTCCAAAATCCTCTTCTACCCACCAACCTATTTTCCCCCATTTAGTCATTTTCAATCAGTTCAATAAATTTTGCTAGGCTCTTCAGAAGCAAAGTTAGTAAGTCTTTGCCTTCAAGGAATATTTAAAAATGCAAGGGACAGACCTATAAGCAGATATAACCAACTCTAGTATGATACAAGTATATGATACAAGTATACTGAGGGTACATTGAAGGATGGCAAAGGTGTCTAATACAGTCTGGGGACTGGAAGGCTGTGTGTATTACGGAAGGCTTCTTGGAGGAGACGGCCCCTAAGATGACTCTGGAAGGGTGATTAGGAATCAGTCAGGTGAGGAGCAAGTAGAGTGGAGGAGGGCAGTACAGGCAGGAGCAGTGGGTTAGGGTGTGAAATCCAAACATGAAGGTAGTATGTTGTCGCAGGTTGTTGAACCATACACTCTGGGGCGGGGCAGAAAGCACAGAGGAATGTTACTCTGTACATCATTAGCATTTTAGTTGCATCACCCTGGAGTGAGCAGCGAATGGAGTGGAGGGGAGCAAGATTTTTGTTTTTTGTTTTTGTTTTTGTTTTTTCGAACCAGGAACCAAACTGAGGACCTCATGCTTGCCAGGCAGGTGCTGTGCCGATGAGCTGTATCCCCGGCCCAGGGGAATAAGATTGAAAGGAGGGAAGAATTGTTTGGTAATGATCTGTGGAATAGAGAAGATGGCTAGAATTTGGCTAGAAACCATGTAGAACAGAGAGGGAAATTTGAAGGCGCTAGAATATGCTGGGCTTTGGAGTTGATGGAAAGTGGGAAAAGGTTAGGACCTGGGGTATTTTGGCTTTGGTTGGGGTGACAGCTGATGTCTTTAGATTTAGAAGAGAAGCAGACTTATTTGGGGGAGGGGAGGACTTTGAGGTGCATATGGGACACTAGTACTAGAAATATCCACCAGGCAGCTGGGGAGGCAGAGGTAAGGAGAGCAACCAAGACTAGAAATATTCCCTGGGAGTAACAGCCTGTGAAGCTCGTCTTGCCACTGTGTGATAAAATGCCTGAGGACGTGGCTTGCAGGGAGAAAAGACTTGTTTTTGCTCAGTGTTTCAGTCCCTCGATGCTTGGCCCTGCTACTGTTGGGCCTGTGGAGAGGGAAAAGCAGCCTGGTGGGGAGCACAGAGCAGAGCAAAGCCATTTGCCTCATGGTGGCTGAGAAGCAACGAGGAAGGAAGGGCTGGGCTTCACCAGGCCCTCATCCCCGCAGCCTGGCCGCCAAACCTTCAGCATGTGAGATCTGGGGGGGGTGGGGGGGGATTGAGATCAAAACCATAACACAAGCAATAACTAGAAATATTTTTGAAAATATAAATTTGATTATGTACCTAAGCCTGCAACATTATTTGTTTCTATACTGGAGACACAATCCAACACATTTATCAATGTACACTGTAACGTTATTCACTGTTTCATTTGTGTCTGTAATTATTGGACTTATTTTCTTGGCATGATAAATGAAGAAGTATTGTAGGGACAAATGTGGCTTTTCCAAGTTTGATAAAATGTAATTTATACAGTATTTAATAAACAGCATAAACTCTAAAATTTTGGAGAGTCAAAAATCAGTGCTGTTTTCCATTTTATTTACAAGACAGAAACTAGTGAGGAAAGGTGCTTTGCTTTCCACAATGCAGTCTTTCTCTGTATTAATCATGTTTCTCATCAATTCCTCACTCTCCCTTCCCTGTGGCGTGGTTAAGCATTGCTGATGGGAGACTGAGCAGGGTCTTGCATTCTCCAGTGGGGTGGTGCCAGTCTCTCCCCCCTGGGTGTTCCCCGCTGTACCCCCGGAACATGGTGAGGGGGTCTGTGTAACAGAGGCTGCACTGTTCGAGAGCAAGTCCATCCAAGTTGGGCTTTGGAAATTCAGTACTCAGAGCCTTCTTTGAGGGAATGCCATGGGTAAAAATTTTAAATTCAAATAATACTCACAATGGTGCTATTTTGAGTTAATTTTATTTGATTACTGTGGTCTTAATTAGCTTAATGACTTTTTCTTTAAGACTTTTTGGAAAATTACAAAATCTCATTTTGCTCTTTATAGTTTACTTCATTGCTATCTTTCCATGAACATTAAAAAGAAAAAAATTAACTCGAAGCAAAATTAAGTAATTTACTAACATTTGGAACCAGAGCCCTGATCTCTTGAAAGTCTGTTTCTTTCACTCTATCATTGTTTTCTCTCATTCCAAATCTTTATTGAACTTTGGGGTTATCTATGTGTCTTAAAATAGAACTGAGTTAAGTAAACCAATTTACACCAATGGGATTTACTTTGGCTAATTACTCTAAACTCAACAAATGGGTTTTACTTTTATACTTGAGCACTTGATTAATGCTTTTTTCAAAAATAATTTTCAACATAGATTTTGGTTTGGTATTGTTAATTTCTGCATAGTGATTCCATTACCATACTGCGAGATTGGAAGAGAATCAAACCACCTGTAAAAATTACAGTTAAAAAAGAAGACAGTCATCTGTGATTTCAAAACAACACTTTTAAGCAGATGATATTTCTGACTTGGTCAATTACAGTGCAGTCTGATGTGGATTTTATGTATAGAAAATGAATTTATGGAAGTGCTGATCTGGTGTAACTTGGAATGACAGCACATGCACTCAAGTTGTAGGTGGTCTCCAAGACAATGGATCCTTTTCTAAAATTCACAGAATAGTCAGTCTTTGCTGTGAAACCAGTGGGCTGTAAGTCATCAGGGTGCGTGTACAAAACATGATTCACTCATCCCAAAAGCTACTAGGAACAAAATGAGTTTCCACTCTTTTATGTGTAAAAGGACAAGGAATATTCATCCCCCATTGTTTTTTTTTTTTTTTTGCCTCTCTGTCTCTCTTTTTCTCTGTCTCTGTGTCTCTTTCTGTCTTACTCATATTCTTGGCGTAATAGAGACATATTAATGTAATGTTTCCAAAACCCAAGAGCTTTGATGGTGTTTGTTTCTGGAACTGACAGTGGAAACAGCATGTTATAGATAAGGGATGAGAACTGTGTGGGACAGTTTTGCGTGTGCTAAAGGTTTGTCCTGCTTGTGCCTTGCCTGGCTACTCTGGGCAAATCAACAGTGTAAACAAGGTGAGCAGATAAGGGAACTGTTTTTGTATTGTGAACACAGGACAGTATGATGGTGATGAAGGGGAAACTCAGCTTTCACCACTGTTATTTGGCCTGGTGGTGTTGTCTTCCACGGGAGGTGTCTAACCTTGGGTGCAGTAAAGTATAGGCTGCAACAGTATTAGGTGGCTGCTTTCTACTCAGGTTCTCCGTGAGTGTTTCAAGTACCATTATGCGAACAAAGCAACATGTTAAGTTTTTGTTAGATCTAGATTTAAATATTGCTCAAGACTGCCCTTCTACTCTGGTCAGAGCAAAAATTTCTGCAAGAGGAGTGTTGGGTGAGAAAACTCCTATTGGAATATAGAAACCATGGTAAGTTTCCAGGGTGACACTTGGTTGGGCAGTTTTCCAGCAGACTCACATCACAGTTAGCTGTAAAATGTGTTACCCTGTGCCCTTCTTTAATGTGGGATTTTAAAAAGAAAGAGATGAGGAAATACTGAGTCACCAACTTTTGGTACAAATTCATTCCCACCATAGAGGTCATAGACTTTGCATCAGCAAATCGTAGACCATTTTGGTGGAGGACAATGACAACTGGTGTTTAATCAGATAATGTCCTGCTGCCGTTGAACTTTCACTCTCCACTGCCTTTTGTTGTTTGGGTACTTTGGAAATTATTCTTGATTCAAGTTTATTATTAACTTTTGAACCCTAGCTATTTCACTGATATCTTGCTGCTCATGTTAAAATGAGAATGGTAACTAGAGGATTTATTTTTGCATTAGCTAATAGCATAGCAAGCCAGTGTAATATGAATTAATGACTTCACATTTTTCTGTAATATAAGCTGGGTTCATTATCCCTGGGGACTTATTTAAAATTCATGCCTTTTTTTTTTAAATAAAAGTACAAAAACATACGAACAAACAGACACCAATTAGCATAAAAAATAGTACAGTCACAACTAATCTACAGACAAGGTGACATGGTCTCAACAGTGGTTATTGCTTTATCCATTGATATCTTCGAAGTGTAAATATTAAAATTCATGCCTTAATAATCCATTCGTGCTAGTTGTTGACTTTTTGGCTTTTTTAAAGCTTCTATGTACCAGGGGAATAAGTAACAATAAATAATAAATAGTTTTATCTTAAACCTTAAAAACCATTTTTGATTGTTCTCATTAAAAATGAAAAAATGTAATAGAATTTTCACAATCAATAGTATAACTATTAGTGCTATTTGTTTTAGACAAGAAGTATCCTGAACCAATTATGTCTTTTAATATGATTTGGAAAATGATGTCTATAAGGAAATACTGCAGATTAAAAGATGATTGAATATACAGAGCCACTAACAGGTTTTATTGACCCAGTGAGACAATTTTCCATTTAGAGGACAGCTAGATTATTATTAATACGACTATTCAGAAATGGCAATTTTCACTTTAGTAATGAATATCTGCTTGTAGTAGTTCACCTTATTCTCTTCTGTTTCCTTTTTGCTATTAGAGTTTTCATGTTTTATGTGGAATCATAGTAGTATGTGTGTAGACATAGAGAATGTGGGACAGACAGAAGAGATAGAGACAGACAAGGGGGGACCAAGACTGAAAACTCAGAGACACCCCTCATGCTCTACACATAAATCAGAGCAGCACTTCAAGCTCTCCTTTCTTTCCAGTGTTATGTCTTTGATTTCTCTGGCCTCAGAGCTCCATGATCTGCTGCTTACCAACCGTAAGCAAGTGCGCAGAACCGTACTCTTGGCTCAGTCACTGCAGTAGAGTTGTGATGCACTGCCCAGATCCCTTACTCTCCCTAGACTGAAGCATCTTTCCCTGGTTCTGGAGGTGTTGACGGCTGAGAGCTCACAGCTGGGTGCCTCCTTTTACAGACTGTCCCCAGCCTCCAGCTAAAGATAGCTGCCTCACCCATGGCTGTGTCATCTGCCCCAGGAGAGCAAGCATACCGCAAAAGCCCTTGCCCCCGTTCCGAGTGGTGTGTAGGACCTGCAGGGTCTGCTGAGGCTTTAACCACATTAACCACTGCCCAGCCTCTCCCACTGCCTTGTCTTGCTTTGCACACTTCCCTGCTGCAAGTGTGGAACCCATGAACCCTCACCAATAAAATTCCACACAAAAATCTTTATCTCACAGTCTGGTTCCAGGCAGTCCCGGCCTTCAGCAGTCACAGTACCCACACCATGCAGTGCACGTGTGTATGAGTATGTGATTATGTGTCTTTGTAGTGTGCTAGTATCGTAATCAGGATATGACAGTGTAGCCCTGGCCCTTCCTGTAACAATGGCGATAGTAATATATACCTCTCAGAGTTGTTGATAGCAAAAGCATTCAATGCCTGGCACATTGGAAATATTCATTACAATATTGCTGGTATTCTAATTACCGGTAATTGCCTATAAATACTCCATAAATACTGCGTTAGTTCTAACCAATTGGTCATAATAGAGAATGTATTTTAATGTTATTTTTATTATAATATTTATTTAGTAGAGTATGGAGGTTAATAAAAGATCCATCATCTGCAGTTTTAAGTCGGTCTTCTATTCTTTTCATCAATTTTAATAAAGTAAGGCTGACTCCCAAAGGGAGCCTAAGATGCTTAAAGAGATGAATAGGAAGTTCTAGGAGCAGTTAAAAGACCTGAAACAGTTTACAAAACCGAGACGTAACCTGCCTCCTATCTTTTTGTGAGGAGGACATTGAACATTTTGCTTATAGAGCACAGAATAAGAGGAAATCTGTGTTAAAGAGATTCCTCTGCTCTTGAAAATAAGATGCTGGAAGGAACTTGTGGAATATACATTTCTAAAAGTCTTTGGAAGGAAGGAAGAAAGGAAAGGAAGGGAGGGAGGGAGGGAGGGAGGGAGGAAGGAAGGAAGGAAGGAAGGAAGGAAGGAAGGATTTCTTATTTTTGGCGTGTCTTGTCAAGTAGCAGCAAGCAGAGATAGCATGAGGTAGACAGAAGCGCACTGAGCTGGAAGCTAGCGCCTCGCTCTGGTCCTGTTACAGAGCTGCAGGCCAGTGTTCCTCCCTCAGACACCGTGTCTGTGCAGGTGTCCTTCGCATTTCTCGTTCTGCATCCTGATGTAGATGCTGTCACAGTACAGTAACGTCCTTTCCAGGAAGCAGAGTGACCAGCAGGTTCCACCTGCCAACACAGCCTGGGGCTCCATCGCACCTAGAGCTAAACTGGCTCTGCTTTCCTAGTCACCTGCTTTCATCATAGAGAGACAGGTTTTGTTTAAGATTTCATTTGATTAAATGAGTTCACTGCTACAGAAATAAGTTGTTAAAGTAATTCTTACAGATCCCCATGCTTTCAGTGTTTCCCCAGTCCATTCCATGAAACACCCAGTTTCACTCTTTCTATTCCTGCCAAGCTAAATTTCTTTAAGTGGTTATCTCACATGCGATGAAGAACATAGTCCTTGCTCAGCTCGTCCACGACTCCTTCCTGATTATTAAGCTGGTCTGTCACACTGGTGGAGTAGACCTCAGAGTTCTAGCACATAGACTTACCTTGCTCTGGGTACTAAATGCAGTGCTCAGCACTGTGCATGATCACATTACTCAGTAATTTGAGTTTCAAGTTTCCTCTCTGGGATTTTGCGCAGCATTGGCTGTTTCTTCTTCTAAACTATCTACACCATTCTCTGCTTCCTGAGCACACCTCAGGGCACATGCTTCTCCTCCACAGAGCCTGCTGTGGTTATTCTACCCCGTCTTGTTCCATCCCTTCTCTGCAGTCCCCTCATGTGGCTGGGCATTTGTCATGGTCTACTGGCACTTGCCCTGTTGACGGTAGCTTTGTGTAGACTGTGGGTGCACCAAGAGCTGTACAGCAGTCACACTAACCCCCAACCCCCTCAGGAAATACAAGTGCTTCAGTCATCCCAGGAAGTACGTTTGCAGTGTAATGTATGTGGTGGCACAGGAAGGTAAGTGTACCTGGGAAATAAATTTTGGCAACACGGTGATTTGTCTTTTATATCTTCTGAAGTAGCGACACACTGGAGTGCAAAGCACTTGCTTCAGAACTGGCGATACAGGTTTTAAGTCTGGTTCTGTCTCCCGCTTGGAGTCCTTCTTTGAGTTGTTTACCCTGTATGTTTTTAATGATGGTGATGATGCTGTGATTCTTTGTCCTTTGTGTCTCCCAATGGCTTGCTGCTTAATTTCAGCCTTGCAGTTGCTTAGGGCAAGCTGATATGGGTTAAATAAGAAAACTGGACTTTGAGGTTATGCCCCAATGCCTAATGTGGTAAACCAACAGCCACCAGTTCAAATCACCTTGTCTAACTACATTAGCATTCAGCACCCACCTTTCTTCGCAGCCCGAGCATCACTGAGTTTGTTCACTTACAGAACCTCAGGCCCCTCAGACCTCCCGAATCAGAATGTGCATTTTAACCAGAAGGTCTGGGGTTCATATGTACTTTAAAGTTAGGGAAGTACTGTAATCTCAGAGGTAAAACATGAGACATTTTACATTTGTACTCCTATCATGTCTTCAGATCCCTTCTGTCAAATCTCTTCCTTTGATGAGGTCTCTAGTAGGTCTGATAGATTTGTAGCTACTTTCAGGTTTTTAAAAGTTGAAGTACAGTCTAGTCAGTTTTCAAAACTTTAAACTCATATGGAAATAAAAGCCTTCTTTTCCTTCAGCCCAGCTCATATCCTTGAACAATTTCTTTTTTTTTAAATCTGTTCATTCATCTTAAACCAAATATACCATTTCCAGATCCCTATTTGTGGTAGGGTAGCATTATGATACTTTTTATTTTTTATTTGGTACTGGGAATCAAACTCATGACCTTGTGCTTGCTGGTCAGGCACTTGAACCGCTGAGCCATATCCCTAGCCCTTATGATACTTGTTCTTTAGAAGTTCATTTGCCTCAGACATCAGGGAAACTCAGAAGTAAAAACCAAGGACATGTATCCCACATAAAATAATGAAGAAATCTATCTTCTCATTCACTGTATTTCACCAGATTATTGAAGCAAAGGTGATGTATGATTATCTTTGGCAGAGACAAAGCTGGTCAAGTATGAGACTGGACTGTACTAAAAAGAAATATTTTTAAAGCTCTTGTTTTTTATTTTTATTTAAAGTTTGGAATCTTCTTTGACTAAGAAACCAAGTGTGAAATCTATTCCTCAGTAGCCAAAGGTTCTTGGAACTCCATTCAAGTGTATAGGGCTGTGTGCTCAGTGTTCTGGGGTTTGTGTACCCCTGAGTCCATGAAATATACCACATCACACTTCTGACTCTTCGTCTTCATCCCCGAAATGAAATTTTCATTTTAGCTCTCCCGCTGCTTCCTCCATGTCTTGTTTGTTTTCATTTTTAATGTGACAAGAAAAGGCAGCTTTTGTCTTTATTTCTGGTTAGCCAGCTTTGTGAATATAAAGTTTCCTTCTTCAGCTACTATTTTAAAATTTGTTTTTAAATGAAATCTGAAGTGAAAAATGACTCCCCATTCTCACTTTAATATATTGGGATTAGTAATCTTTATTTTGTATCCTGAGCCAGACAAGGCTATTTTCCTAGACCTCATCATCCTGAGAAGGCACAGGCTGTGCATGTGTGCGCGCGGATGTGGTTTAGGTGACTTGGCTAAGTAGCGTAGGAGTGGAAGGCACATTTCCAAAGCATCTACAGGGACATGGTGCTAGGCTCTACAGCCATGACTTACTTTATCTTCACAGCAACTGGGAGGCAAGTTGAATCGTGTCTATTTTCCAAACTTAGAGCCACATCTTGGGGAAAGTTAGTGATTTGCTATAATTCACAAGCTAGTGAACGAAGGGAGGGGGCGCAGGTGATGAGATGGAATTGGAAACAGGTGTTCCACCATCCTCTTCTGGTTGTCATACAGAAATTAGCAGTGGGTACACTGGAGGTAATTATTTTTACAGAGTTGATATATTTTGTTTTGATATATTAAGTTGTTAAGAAAAATGTTAATAAACCTTTAGCCTCCCGTTCCTGCTTTATTTAAGCTGGAGGCTCAGCACTTGTTAAGTGCTGCCATGCTGAGGGACCGACTGATCCACCGTCCCTACAGATTGCTCTTCCAGCTGGTACCGTCGTTGCTGGATAGAGCTACTAACTCCACCATGATGTGCTTCTAAATACCCCTCTCCTTTTTCTAAATAGGTCTGCTTCTGGAAGTGCACTTCTTTTTTAGCTGCACTCTACACCCTGCAGGTTAAGCACCACGCAATTAGCAACCTCCCTGCTCCCCTTCTGGGCTGTGGATGCTTCCAGCAGGAACCTCGCACTTCTTTCTGAGGACTGTTTTTCTAAACTTGCTAGTCAGACTTGCAGCTGATTTCTCTGTGTTGTGTTTGTTTCTTAATTGTTGCCTAAAACTCCCTCCGTATCTCTCCTTATCTAGCTTAGTGGCTGTAGACAGCAGATTCCAGCTACTTCTGCTGCTTTTGATAGTAGGGGCTTGTCCTGAAGCAGCAGCTGGAAGTCTTGGCCAGCCTCTTTCAAGTTTTGGTGAGACTTAAAGCACTATTTGCCTTTGGCTAGAAAGCAAAAGCCCCCCCCCCCTTTTTTGGAGCTAGCAACACACACACTTGTCTTTTATCTTTCAGGCAAGGTATAATTAGACTTCCTCTGCAATTTACCAAGTGATTCGAATGTGGAAAAACAAAAAGCTAAGGGCAAGAGGATTTTTAAGTAGTATTGATTTTCCCCCTGAATATTAAAGTAATGTATGTTCACTGCAAACAATTTGGAAAATGAAGAAAAATGTGACGAGAATTAAAACGACACAGGCAAAATGATTATTAGCTTTTTTCTCATTACACTGAAACACATACATAGATATACACACATTCATGTTTTTGCAAAAACAGTTTGATAACAGTCCTTAGGGTACTAATTTCAAACATTTTTCTCTTTTTAAACTCTTTTATTTTTAAAATGGAATATGATATATGTGCAAAAAGAAGGAAGAATAATCTTGTACTCAGGAGAATTTACTGTGGAAACAGATTCTGGTCTTGGACCAACAATTTGCTAACCTGGAACCTAGGGCAAATTACTTAATCTTTCAGTGCCTAAGCTTCCTATATACAAAATGCAATAAAATTGCTATAATTCATGGGGTTGTTGCTAAAATTAAATAGTATAGCATTAGAGATTATGTTTAAAATGAATGTAACATACATGTAAGCTAAAAACAAACACACACAACATAGGAAATATAATTATTTTTGCTTCATTTTATTCCTTGATCATACCCCATCTGTTCCTCCAGCTCCTCTTAAAGCAACATTTAATGTTAGATATTTTGAACTTCACATAGTTAATGTTATACTGATTTTTACTTAACATTACATTTTTCAGATGTATTCAAGGTGGGTTTTTCAGTGCTGACAGCATTCTGTTCGGGTATATATCCTCATTTTGTATCCCTTTTGTTGTTCTTTTAAAATTGAGAATGATTGTAAGAGATGCTACTGTGAACATTCTTGTACCTGTTTTGTTGCATGTGTCGAAGTTTGTCATGCTGTTCCCTTTCAAAGGCGTCTTAATTGCCGGCTGTGGTGTGAATGCATCATCGCCTTTACTGGACAACGATAACTTATTTTTCAGAATGATTGTGCTGGTGTACACATACTTAACTCAAGATGAAAAGTCTGTAGGTAATTTAATTTTTTCTCTTCTAGACAAGTATGTCATTTCTTTTGCATTACACTAAGATATTCTCTTGAATTTAGATGTATGTAGTTTTAATATGCATAGGTTTGTAGTTATTTTGGTATATCTTTCTTGGTATATGTCGTAGTTCCTACCTCAACAAATTCATGTTTTTCATTAGTTTTAGAAAAACATTAGCCACCAGTTTTTTTGCACATTGCCTCATTGCATCCTTTTGCCTCTTCTCAGTTCTAACTGGACTTATTTGTTTTATTTTCTATGACTTGGCCTGTCTTTTATGTTTTCCTTCTGCTTGTATTATAAGATAGGTAATTTCTTCAGTTCTGATCGTGTAATTAGTTTACCTGTATCCATAGGATATGTACTTCATATATTGAATAGTTAATTTAATGTTTTTTGCAAAGTTAAATAATTTTACTTTCATTTTTGGAAATTTTATTTTTTATTCTTTAAATGTGATTAGTCACTTATAATATTCTTGCTAAGTAAAAAATATTGTAGTAAAATACACATAAAACAAAGTTTACCATCTTAAAGTTATTTTAAGTATGTGAGGTATGATAAATATGTGGTGAAGACTTAAATTTTTAAAAATGATTACAGTAAAAGACACATACCAATTAATTCCTCTTAAAATATCCCCCCTCTCTTCACTTATCCCCTATTCTTGTCACTTTCTGAAGCAATTCTGGAAGCCTTCTTTCATGTCTGGAGTTGAGCTGTTATAGCCGCCTCGATGCCCTGCAATGATTTAGAGTATTTACCTTTCCTGGTCATTTTGATTTTCAGGAAGAGCCAGAAATTGCGCAGTACCAGCTCCAGGGAACAAGGTCGGTGAAGATGTGCTGCTCTGTTTTTATGGCCCTGCTTTTCTGCTGTGTGGTGCTTGGCTGCAGTATTTACTGTATTTTCCTTTTTAATCACCCTGTCTAAACAACACTCACGAAACGGGACTTCTCGGGCTGCTCTGAATGTGGCAAGAATGCTGAGATGTGTGTGTTCAAAGTGAGGGAGAACTTCGAGGGGAAGTAACGTGAATATGTCTTTTACTGTAATAAATTCTTAAACGTTTAAACATCCACTGTGTATTTTGATGACACCTCACAGAGTTCAACAGTGTTAAGTCCATTTGCATCCTTGTGCAGCCGACCTCCAAGACTCTCTATCTTGCAAAACTAAAGTGTTATATTTGTGTAACTCCCCGCTTTTTGGAGCACCTGTCATAGCTCTGTGGTCAGTCCTTGCAAATTTGACTGCTCTGGTGCCTTTTGTCAGTGGAATGAAGCAGTGTTTGTCTCTTTGTGACTGGCTGTTTACACTTAGGATGATCAAGGCCTAGCCCTCTCATAGCTTGTGCCAGAGTTTCTTTCCTGTATAAAGCTGAATATTCCATTGTTTGTTCCTTTGTGATTTTGATTACCATATTTATGATTTTAACCACTTCAGAGATAATAATTTTGGATTCCTATCTGAGGGTTTTAACGTGTGAAGTTCCTGAGCATCTGGATCTGTTGTATTCTGCTGTTTTTCCTTCATGGTACTATATTCACCTAGGTGCTTGGAGATTTTATTTATGAGACTGTGACAGATTGGCCTTAGGATCTGGGGGGTCCTGAGAGCTACTTCAAGGAAGATTTTAGTCTGTTCAGTAAGGGACAATTACCAATTTTGGGATCTGTCAGCTTTTCAGAATGTCAGGATTTCCGGTGCAGGGCCGCACGTAGGTCCTCAGGCTGCTGTCAGCACTCTCTCCGAAGGACGTCCCGGCTCTCTTGTCTGCCGGGTCTAGCTTTCTCCCCCACCCTCCGCCCTCCGGTCCCCATTTTCTTTTGTAGTATCCCTTCCTTCTGGTTTCCGTTCCTCCTCCTTCTTTCGCTCCTCCTTACTTGCGTCTTCTCCTTGCCCACCGCGCTGTCCTGTCTGACTGCTGGAGTTTTTCCTTTGTCTTTGGAATTCTGAAGTTCCGTTGGTGGGTTTCATCCATTCTGAAGAACTCGGGCGTTCTTTCTTCCCATGTTGTCACACTCTCACCTTCACTGTTAGCTCTTCTAGAGTTCCTATTATATGTGGAGTTCCTTTATTTTTATCGTTTGTGACTCTCAACCCTTTTTGTTTTTAAATAGACTCTCCACTGAATTTGGATAGAGAATAGCAGCATTAGAAGGATCTCTTTCTTGTTTGTTGGTTTTTTTTTGGAGACAGAATCTTCCTATGTAGTTGAGGCTGGCCTTGACCTCACGATGTAGCCCAGGCTGGCATCAAACTCATGACAATCCTCCTACCTCAGCCTCCCGAACGCTGGGATTACAGGCCTGTGCCGTGACACCCAGCTGTGGAGGGATCCTTTTTGCAGTCTGGTAATTCCTTCAGCTTTAGGTTCTAATTCACTAATTCACTTTTTACCTTTGTCTTACCTCAGCCAAACTGACTTGTTAAGTACATTTTTTTATTGAAACCATAGTGTTGCTCTCAGAAAGTTCTGTTTGGTTGTTTTTCAACTCTACTTCATTTCTTTATAGTTACATGTTTTTGGCTTATGTATTTGATTCCTCAGTAATGCTTTTTTAATAGCAGATAATTTCTATTTTGATTCCAATAATCCTAGTGTATGTAGTTTTAGCAGGTCTGTGCAGTGTGTTATGCTGACTCTTATTCATGTTGTCTGGCTTTTTTTGTGTAATTTTTATTTTTAAAAAAATAATGAGATATTACTTTTCGGGACTTTATCTGTGGGACTTCTGTAAGGTCTGGTTGGAGAGCTTAGTTCTCCATAGAGGATTTAGATTTGTTTGTATGGAAAAAAAGTATTGCTTTAAATTATTTTGTTGGCTTTAGACTTTGGGGAAAGTGAGGAGAGAAGGGTCATGCAGAGTAAATACAGACCTGCAGCCCAAAAGTGGGACAGGACTTCTAATCACATTATCCAGGAGATGTTTTTATACTCATTTCAAAGTCAAGAGAAACAGTTACATTGCCCTTCCTTTGTGGGGTGAACTTGCTTCCTACCTCAGCAAGGACATAGCCCTGTGAGACCCACGCTTCATGGAGCTTCTCTAGCCTAATTTCTCTCTGGGTGGATGTCTAAGACCTTTTCTCCCATTACCTCTTCCCCATACCCACCTTACCAGAGGTTATTAAAATCAAAAGCCCTAGGTAGTTGGCAATGAAAAGATATCTTAAGGTAACTACTGATTTCAATTCCAACTTCACTTTTTCTGGGATCAGCTTTCCCTTTAATGTTATCTTCTGGCATTTCCCTTTTGAATGCTTATGGCTCAGTTGTTTTTTATAAGCATGTCTTTTATATGTTGTCTAGAATCTTCAGTGTTTGGTTGGGGCTCAGAGCATGTTGTCTGTTATATTGGTGGGAAGGGTAATTCTGAGCATTTGAAATGCTGCCAGTTCTCAGCGATATTGGAAACAGCGTTGCTGTGGTGTTCGTAAGTAATGAGAGAGGAGACCCCGTCCTGGGAGGACTGAACAGCACTAGTAGTCTCACCCTCCAAGGGTAGGCTGGCTGGCTGGCTCACTTTCTTTCTTTTTGAGACAGGATGTCACTGTGTAGTTCAGGCTGGTCTTAAACTCACTGTATAGCACACGCCGGCCTCGAACATGCAGTGATCCTCCTGCCTTGGCCTCCTGGGTGTAGGGATTACAGGCATGCATTACTGTACCTGGGCCAATGTGAGGGCTTTTTCAATGTATTGAATCTCTAGGAAGAGGGCTAAGGCCGTAATAATACCGTGAGACTCCTGAGACTGCTTTACTTTCCAAAATGTTGTCTTTCTTTACTTGATCTTTCCCATCCTTACTGCCACTGTCCATTCTCAATTCCATAATTTCTGAAAGGAAATTATCATTGAGTTTTCATTGAGTATACTTATAGAAAGCTTCACTGACACTTATCTCTGACATCCTTTCATTATTCTTTTCATATGGCTTTCTAGTCACAAGCCTCTAAGCCAGGCTCCCAAGTGTGAAAGTGTTATAGTTGCCTGTGACTGATTCAGTTTGCTAAGTGGTTTTTTCTTTTCTCTTCTCTTTCCTCCCCTACTGTGACTATTCTCATTGCTTTTCTAGTACAATGTGCAGATACATTTCATTCCATTTGTTTCACCCTCTATCAGGATTTTGTATTCACTGTCTGCTTTCCGGGCAACCGACAGTGTTAATGAGAAAATCTATAAACCTTTACTCACAAGATGCTCTAGTCATGTTGTTTTGGAAAGAGGTGCTCAAAAGTAGCTTTTATGTAGCTATTGGCTTTTGCTACAGTTTTCAATAGAATTCAGATGGGAATTGAGATGGTCTTCTCACCAGCTTCCAAACACTGAACTTCTCTAATGAATTTATCTTCCACTGGGCCTTAAGCAGGAGAGATAGGAAAGGAGAATAAGGCAGACATGGTTTGCATGTGCTCCTGGTATATTGAGCTGCCAGAGACTAGGTAAACAGTAGCACATGGATCTGACCTCTTTGCGTAAAGCTTGTTACAGTCGATCTTCTGAGATATCAGCCCAGACTGATCTTGTGCATAAAAAGCCAGCCTTGGTTAATTTATAGGAGAGGCAGTTCATCGGTACAAACACAGCACAGAACTTCTAGGAAGATTGTGGGACTGACTTTACCATGTGCAGGAGCCAGGGACAATTGGTATCCTGTAGAATTTACAGTTTGTCAGGGTGACAGTGATCAAGTGGGTGAGCCTTTCAGTCTCTTAGGAACTTTGCTCAAGATTTGAATCTCAGGCAAGTATTTGTTTGATCAAGTTGGAGTCACCTTGTTGACCCTTGGATGCAAAAGGTCAGAAAATTAGGTTCAGAGCCCTATTCAAATTATAGGCAATGTTGAAATAGCTCCCAGAAAAAATTTCTGGGAGCACTTAGAAGCAAGGCATAGTTCTTCAGCAACCATGTTGATACCTCAGGTTAACTGAGTTCAAGTCCTAGAATGTTGGAGGAAATGATAGTTTAATATCAAAAGTAGACCAAAAGCAACAGAAAAGTTTATTAGTGGACAGTAACATAAGGAACCTAGTAAATGTAATGTTTTTATGCAGTTAACTAGGTTTGATATGCTTGCTTTGACTGTATATCAGATCAGCACAGGACTCAAGAAGGCTATAGCTTGACTGAAAGCTTGAAATGTCTCTGGAGAGCGCCTTTTCAGCTGTCCCATTATTTATCTCTTGTGCCTTTTTCCTGTAGGAAGATCTCATGTTACAATAGAGAAAAGCAGTGACTTAATGAATATCTTCAAAGTAGGATCCCTTAATTCAGCCTTATTTTGAGTAATTTAAACCCACAGAGGTCAAACCATGAGAAAACGTGCTAATGGTGGTAGTAAATTTTCACTTGAGTTATCATATAGAAGACCTTGAATCTTAGAAGTGACAAATCCTTCCTTGAAATGTTTTAAGAACTGGATATAAATTATTTGGGGGAGAATAAATTGGTGCTTTAGGTATAGAGTTATCTGATTCATTCTGCATTCAGATACTGAACTGTTGTTGTGCACTGTGGGACAGTATAGTCAATGCCTGCAAGTAGCTGATGGTCAACCAGGAAGTGGCACATACACAGCTGCATGTATTGCTAGCTCACGGACCCTTAGTTAAAATCAGACCTGTCAGATTGAGTGGTCATGTTTTCTACCTTCTAGCTTTCTGATATTTTGTGTTATAGATAATAAGTTCAATTCTTGGCCTTTATGCCTGTCCTTGGCCAAACCTTTAATGAGTATTCTGTATCTAAAGTCTGCAGAATTTTCATTCTTGGTAATCAGTAAGGACAAAACAAGAGGCTATCTCCTGCCTAAGAGTACTGCGGAGCAGAGAACTCACTATTTATGCTATTTTTGGAGCCCACAGATACCTCTTTGAACTCACCCAAACTTGATCATGACTTTATTCTCACCCACTCGGTGCTCTGATTTCTACTTCTACTAAGGCACCTATCTCACCATATGGCATCTCTTTGCTTATGGGCCTCTTTTGCATTGAGGGCAAGGACTTGTTTCATCTTTATAACTCCAGTGTTTAGTGAGGCATCCTAGACAGTTGAATAAATATTTGTTGAATGTAAATGTCGCTTGAATCTGTGCAGTGGTGTATGCCTGTAGTTCCAGCTACTTGGGAAGCTGAAATAGGAGGATCGGTTGAGCCCAGGAGTTTGAGGCCAGCCTAGGCAAGAACTGGTTTAAGAAAATTCACTTGATAGTTTGCATTCATTGTCTTTCTACATATGCTTTATACCTACTCTCGTTTGAGCAAACTCAGAAACAAGCTTCTTTAAGAGAGCACTCTATAATAGATTTAAATGATTTGTTGTTCTCTCTGAAAACAGAAGACTGGTTACAATAATATGGTGGCTCCTTCTTCTTGCTCCAGATATCACAACATTAAAGACTGGGGTACTTTGCTTGGGAATCTCTTAAGGTGATAATTTGATCATTAGACTTATATGCTATACCAAACTTTTTGCAAAACCTGCAGCATACATGCTGGATTTTGGTCAACTATCAATTGCTCCCCATAAAAATCTGGTGATAACTTTTAGTGAATGTGACTCGTTTCATTTAAACTAAACTATCTGAGAAAAGGAGTTATACTGAGCTTTTACCGACCCCTCAGACGTGTTCACCATTTGTATATCTTCTTTGGAGAAAGGTCTGTTGTTCTCCTTTGGATTCTTTTTTCTAGCCTCAGAGCTCTAGTCACTGATCACCGAGGCTTTCTTACTCTTCGCCTGTGCATTCTGCAAGAATAGCTGTTAAGTCCTCAGTATTGGGCCATGTGAACAAGAGATTTTATTTTTCTCTAACATGCAAGTACTGGCTCTCTGCTTTATTTGAAAATAGTTATATGTAGCAGTTTTCTCTACTTTGCTTCCTTTTTAGTATTTTTTGGCTTTATTTATTTATTGAGACAGGGTCTCACTGTATAGTTCAGGTTGGTCTTGAGCTTACTATGTGGCTGATGCTGGCCTCAAACTTACAGCCACCCTCCTGCCCCAGCCTCTGAAGTTTTGGGATTTTAGGTGTATGCCATCATGCCAGAGTACTTTGTTTCTTAATTCTGTTGGTGTTTTTTTTTTTTTTTCTATTTCTGCTGGCATCATTGTCCTTTCACATGCTATTGATGAAAATATTTTAAAATATGTTTGGCAAAAATAATTGCATTATTATCTTAAAATCTGAACTAACATAAGCACCCTATTTAGAATGCATATAGCTACCATGGTACTTCCCATGTAAATATCATTAAACAGTCCACCATATACTGTAGGAACTTAGGAAGTTGTTTATGACTTCCAGTCTGGAGGCACCTGGCCCACCAGTTTACACCCTGAAATACCTGTTAGCTGTATAGTTCACAACTCTTGCTTCTTGTTATCTAGGACAGTCTGTGATGCGTATGGGGGAGGCAGTTGCACTCAGTGGCTCATTTGTCCACCCAATACAGAATTTGGTAGTAGAACTCTGGCATCCTGACAACCACAACTGTCTTAGTTACTTTTCTCGTTGCTGAGACAAAATACTTGACACTCGAAGTTAAAGGAGGAAAGCTTTATTTAGCTCATAGTTTGTAAAGGTTTCAGTCTATAATCGGCTGGCTCCAAGGCAGGGTGGCTTTGGCAGACAGGCATTGCAGAGGAGAAACAGTAACAGTTCATGGCACACAGAAGGTAGCAAAGCAAGCAAGGGACAAGGCAAGCCTTTTTCTATCCCTTGTATTGTATCCTGGTTACCAGGATTAGGGCAATGCCAAACCAGTCACTGGACTGATTCAGTAATCATCCATCCTTAAGCCTAGCATTGTACTATGAATTAATCACTCACTCCAGATCCAGCCATCTCTGAAAAAGCCCCACCTATGACTGCATTAGGCTTTGGGGGGACATCTAGTCACAATCCATCACAACACCTAACTTTTATTTGCCATTTTCCATCATACTGGCCCCATGCTTTAGCATCAGCCTGTTTAATTAACAACAGATCTACCCTTTTAACACATATTTAAGTGTAGAATAGGATATTGCTGATTACAAAGACAGTTCCATACAGCAGATCTCTAGAACTTATTAATCTTGCCTATCTAAAATTTAATTCCCATTGACTAGTAACTCCTCATTTCTCTCCATCTCATTCCTTGACAATCACCATTCCATTCTTTGTTTCTTATCAGTTTAATTATTTTAGATGCTCCTTGTAAGTGGAATCATGCAGTATTTGTGTTTCTATGACTGATTTATTTCAATTAGCATAATACCCTATAGTTTACCCATGTAGTCACGTAGAGCAGTATGGTCTTTTAAAAGACTAAATAATATTCCAACATATATATATATATATATATATATATGAAGCATTCCTAATCTGAAAATTCAAAATGCTTCCAAATTCAAAGCTTTTTGAGTTTTGAAATTGTGCCACTGACCTCATGTGACAAGTCTAAGTAAAAACACAGACACACTAAAGATATTATATAAAATTACTTTTAGACTATGTGCAGAGGATGTACATGAGACATAAATAAGTTAGACTTGGGTCACATCTCCAAGATATCCTGGGTCACATCTCCAACATATCTCATTATGCATATGAAAATATCTTCAAATCTGAAAAAAGTCTAAAATCTGGAACACTTCTGCTTGAAACATCTTAGATAAAGGTTACCAAGTCTGTTCCACACTTTCTTTATCCATTTATCTCTCAGTGGGCATGTGGGTTCCTTCTAGATCTTGTCTACTGTGGATAGTGCCACACTTAACATAGGAGGGCTAACATCACTTTAAGATCCTGATTCTAGTCTTAGATAAATATCCAGAAGTGGGATTGTTGTGTCATATGGTAATTTTATCTTTAATTTTTTGAGGCACCTCCATACTGTTTTCCTTAGAGCCTATAGCATTTTGCACTCTTGGAAACAGTGTGCAGCAGCTCAAGTTGCTCCACAACCTTGCCAACACTGTTTTTATGGGTGGCGTCGGTCTTTGTAGTAGTATGTTATATGTCATTGTGGTTTTGATTTACATTTCCCTGGTGACTAGCAATGGTCAACATTTTTTCATGTTCTTATTTTTTTTTGTTTTCTCTGAAGAATGTCTGTTTAAGTTCTTAACCCGTTTTAAAATCAGATAATTAGGGCGCTTTTGCTCTTGAGTTGTGGAAGAAACTTATATAATTTTAAGGTTAGCTCCTTGTCAGCTGTATGGTTTGCAAATATTTTCTTATACACCATAGGTTGCCTTTCACTCGGTGAATTATTTGCTTTGCTGTGAAGGAAAGTTTTAGTTTGATATAGTCCTACTTGTTCATTTTATTTTTGTTGCCTCTGCTTTTGGTGCACATCATCTCCCATCCTGGAAATAGCTACTCTTGAATCATTGTAGGACTGTACATCAATTCAGATTTTTTTCCTTTTGTGTTCTTCCAGGAGTTTTACAGTTTTAGGTCTTGTTTTTAAATATTTGGTTCATGTTGAATTGATTTTTGTGTCTGGCACGTGGCATCTGGCCACCACCCAAAAATTAATTATCCTTTCCCTAGTATCTTTAAAGTGCCTGGTTCCTGTCGTAGCACTTTCTCCATCCCACCTGTGAACTTGTACATTAGCAGAGCGTGACTCCAGCTGAAGAAGCTTCTAAGATAAAGGAGGTCCTCATTAACTGTGTATCTACAGTGGGTATTCTGGTTCCATGTACCTAGAGGTGTTCAATACATAGTTACTAATAATTTAACTTTCAAAAACATTTCTTTACCCAAGTTTGGGGGGTTTTTTGGTAGTAATGGGGCGTGAAATCAGGAGCACTCACCACAGAGCTGCATCTCCGGTCTTTTCTATGTATTTTGAAGGAGGATCTTACCGAGTTACCCATGCTAGCTTGCACTGGTGACCCTTCTCCCAAGGACCTAGGACCACGGGGTGTTCCACCACTCCTGGATTTATCCAGACACTTGAGAACAGTTTTATGGCATCAAGTTCACTTGAACCTACAGAAACACATCATCTCCCTCAGGACCGCCCTGGGGACACTCACGTCTGTGTGTATCCCTTCCATGTCCCTGGCATCTGCAGTGCTGAGGATTTCAAAGGATATGGTCCTTACATAGTCAGCTAGAGCCAAGTCAGAAAGGGCCTGGCAGAAGGGCGTGGCGGAGGAACTTTGCTCCAAGTGTGGCAGCCTGGAAGCAGAGAGAAAAGGGAAGAAGCAGGACAAGAACACACCTTTCCAGGTCACACCCCCACCTCTTCGGACGAGGACCCGCCTTCTACTGATACATTCAGCTATAAACTCATCAATCAATTGATCCTGTACTGGGTGTAGCACCCCCACGACACAGTCACCTCCAAAAGCCCTACCTCTGAACACGTGAGGCTCTCAGGGACATTTTACACCTAAGCCATAACACCAGGAAATGTAGTGCCTTTGATATTCTGAAATATTAACTGTGCAGACTAGAATTCCCTCCTTTGAACAGGAGTGACAAAGAGGAGAGTCAAAGACCTTTTAATCCTCTCCCTTTGCTGCACTTTAGCAGATGTCTTAGGAGAACGAGGGAGTGTGCAGGTTGCTTACCAAAAACTAAATCCACAAACGCCTGCTCCTGGTTTCCTGAAGAAACATCCCAGGAAATAAAATTTTAGTATAATGTTTCCCTGTCTTCATTGCCTTATTACTGTTACACTGCAGTATTTTTATGACTGACAGGCCTAGACTCTAACATCTGCTAGATAAAATTAGTTCTCATATTACAGTTTTTTTCATACTACTTTATATTGCTTACAGTCTCAGAGTTTCTGTAAAAAGAAGTCTGAGTTTCCCTTAATGTTGCTTTTGTTTTTTAATCTAAAAAAACAAATTTAGTCTTTATAGGAAATAGCAAGTCATTTCTCTTATTCTATCTCATTAAACTCTAACAGCAGTAACAGATTTCTTAAGAAGGAAATCCAGTTCTGGTGGATAATGTTCGTGCATCAAAAACAAGCAAATCTTTGGGACAAATGTGTGCAGAATCCTGGTTAGAGAAATATCATTAGTATGAAGGCAAGTATATATAAACTCTGTAAGGCATAAAGAAGTAGTTATGAAAGACGTGATATTTTAAGCCTGGGAATGTGGGTGTGATACCATCTTGGCTAGGCTTAAAATTAACCACAGTCTTGAAGCTGTAACTTGTATATTTAATGTGGGAGATATATAGGAATAGATACAGCAAATGTTGGATTTTTACTCATTCTGCTTTTGTGTGCTACTTTGAAGCACACAAAAACATTTATTATAAGACCAAGGAAATGGGGTCTAATGAATTAGATACTTGGATACTAGGAAAATGTTTTGATTTTTATTAATATGCATAAAAATAGCTTGATAAATGCTGATTTGTTGTCCAAGAAAGTTTTGACAATATTTTCTTTACATTTAATTACTCATCCAAATAACTTATCTTTGCAATACATGCTTATTTTTTGGAAGTGACACTTTTATTATGGGACAAGAATACAATAGGCGTCCTTAAGATATGCATGAAAACATTCTTAGCTGGACATGGTGGCTCACATCTCTAATCCTAGGACTCTGGGAGGCTGAGGATCTTTTGAGCACAGCCTGGGCAATTTAGCAACTCATTGAGCTCCTGTCTCGAAAATTTAAAAATGCTAGGGATGTAGCATAGATTCGATTCAATCTCTGTTGACTGAGTCATTGCTGAGAGGTCTAAGACTTGACACATGAAGACTTCTCACACATAGCAAGAGGTTGGCTCACTCCTAAGATTATAAAACAATTTGAATTTGCATCAGGTGGGGCACTTGGAGATATTTTCTATTAGAAAAATAATGGGTGAGATATGGAGAATATGGGTTTCAATTCCTCACCAGACACAGAACAGCAGTCTCAATAGAATAGATGATTCTATTTACAAATATTTTCAGATTGCTGAATTCAGTTAATAGTTCAATACTTTTAAAAACCACTTGTTTTCATTAATATAAAATTATCAAATAAGACTGATTTTTTTTATCAGATAGCATTTTCTCCAAATGATGGTAGTGGTCAAATGTATATTCTTCTTTAACATTTTTGTTCCCTAAATGAGTGAATCAATGACTTTAAAGGGAAAATTTGGTCTATTAGTTGGAAACAGATATTTACTTGTAAGAGAACAGATCAATTGGAAAGAATTCAAAGATGGATAGTCCATTTTAACTAACATTTATGGCAAGACACAGTCATGTTCTTAATTGTAGAAACTCTTTTGTCAATTATAGGAGAGAAAAAAGTTACGTGCAATCCAGGGAATGAAACAAACACGACAAGTGTGGGATGAACAAATAACAAAGAACTATATGGGAACTAAAAATATTTGAAAAGGAGAAATCTAATGAGCTGAAAGCATCTGCTGATTTCTCTTTAGGAAAGACATTTAATTAAATCAATTAAAATTTCCTTAATTAAAAATGTTTTGAAGATTGTTAAGTGGACCATACTTTATAAAATATTTCTAAAAATTGCAAGAAAATGCCAACAATTTGTTCTATATATTTCAATAAATTTATAAATTTGTTAATGTAAATAAGAATTATATATTAGCATCATGAAATGTGTGTTTGTGAGCAGATATGCTTGTAATTAGATAGTGACTATAAGATTATAGAAATGAAATTACTGAGATAATTGGAATACATTTATATCCTTTAGAAATTCTGGGACTTGCTAACATGAGGTACATTATAAAATATATAACAAGTAAAATATAATAAAACTAAAATTGTTTTCATTGCACTATAATTTTTGGGTTTTATTGAAGAACTTTTAATTTGGCTTCACAAAGGAAACACTATATGGAATACATTCATTATTTTAATACAATTTATTATGTTTTCTTTCTTTAAAAATAATAGCCTAGATCAGGTTCAAGTCTGCTAATTCCCTACTTTTAGTTTATAATACAGTTCCGTATTTGATTTACATTTCCTAAGCAGTTTATATAAGCTGCTGATCTGAGAATATACCTTTGAATAAACATCCCCCAGTTTTATCAACATTAGCATGCCCTTTGGAGAACAAATCCTTCAGAACTGTGTAGTTTCTCATGTTATTTGTTCTACTTCACAGTTTTTTTTTTCTTGGTTTGAAGAATCTGTTCTGTGGCATGTTTGTTAGATCAGCTGGCCATTGGCACCACAATGAATACAAAGTCATGCAAACAGATGGAGAAACTTAATTTTCAGTGTAGAAAGGGTTCCATAGCAACATTTGAGTGAAATATACGTCTGGTCACATTTATTGGCTGCTCTTGTTACAAATCAAACACACATAAGTGTGATCTGTACAGGGATGTTTGAGTATATGCTGTTCATCTATTCCCTTAGAACTATTTCTGGTTTTCATTGGAGAACAGGTTTATTTCAGAATTTGTGTGTGTGTGTGTGTGTGTACTTAGCAAGTCAGATGGCTTTTGACAAGGTTTAATAAACTTCATTTGGTAAGTCAAGTCACATTTAAAAATATTTTGCCCATACCTCCTCTAGGAGTAGAAATTAATCTTTTCACAGAGCATGTTTCAGCGTTTAAACTATTCAGCAGCAGCAGGGGTGGGGGCTGGCCGCGTGATTCCACGTGGTCTGGGCTAGGCGGAAGCGCTGGTGCTAAATATACCTCAGTGGGATCTAGGCAGAACATCAAAACCCTGGTAAGGATGGGGATAAAAATAACACTTCTGTTAGCCCACTTTCTCTGGAAGAAGTCAAGAACAAGTGTGTTTTTGTCAAACTATATACAAGTTGAGCCTCTCTAATCCAAAACGCTGAAATCTGAAATACTGTACTCCAAAATCCAAAACATTCTGAGCTCTGACAAAGTGCTGCTACGAGAGCAAAATTCCATACCATAAAACTTTCATTCACAAAATCATTCAAATTATTATATAAAATTACTTTTTGTATATGTGTGTAAGGTGTATATAAAAACAAATGAATTTGGCTTTGGAATTGGAATCTATTTCTAAACTCATTATGTATATGTGATGGTAAAAAAAAATCTGAAACTTGAAATCTTTTGATCCCAGGCGTTTCAGAAAAGGGGCCTCGACCCAAATAGCTGTGGTTAAAATGAGTAATAATGACACTGAAGTAGGAAATAAAAACCCTGAATTACACTTCCCTTAGGGTGCAAAAATTAAAAACTGTACAGTATATCATTACTCGTATCTTTGATATATAATTGTTTGACATTGAAAGATAAGAAATGTATGGTTTTTGTGGTAACTTCTTGCATTATAAATATTTGTTTTAATGGGGTTTCCCTTTTTTTCCAGTGTTTTAGTTTCTTTTCTCTCGTTGCTGAGACAAAATACCTGCCACCCAGAATTAAAGGGAGAAAAGGTTTATTTAGCTTACAGTTTGTGAAGATTTCAGTCCATAATGGGCTGGCCCCAAGGCAAGGTGGCACATGGCACAGGGCAACAGTTCATGACAGTGGAAGACAGCAAAAGCAACAGGAGCAAAAGGGAGGAGCAGCAGCTGAGAGCAGCCTCTTTCCCTCCCTTACATTGTGTGCAAACTACATGCCCCACCACCATAATCCCAACGCTGGACCATGAATCAATCACAAACTCTGTAAGCCCGCCCCATGACTGCATGAGGCTTGGAGGGGACATCCAGACACAAACCGTAACATCCAGCCACTTTGCATAAGTGAATACATGACACCTTACATTTGTATAAGAACTGTAAAAGAAATTCTTCACTTACAGCACATGATCTTTCACACGATTCTCTGTGAGAGAGAAAAGAAAATTTAGTCTAGAGATGTTTGCAGAAATGTTATATATTAAAAATTCTAGCAAATTTCCACCACCCAGTTTAACTCTGCTTATGAAATATCTGCCCCAAATTCCTATAGAGTTCCAGTGGGTGGTACAGTGGAATAACTTTATTACTATGCAAACAATGCATTCACTTAAAAAATTGGTGGTTGCTTTAGGAGCTTTATAGATAGAACTTTAATTATTAATTTTAGAATTAATCAGCCTTTCAGACTCAAATTTCTTATGCCATATAATAAATCAGACTCAGTCTTCCAGGCCTGATCAGGTGTACAGTATATTCCAAGTGAAAATACCATATACTTTGTATGTCTAGTATGATTAGTCACTTCTACATTTCAAAATAGGAACCTAGAGTTTTAGCAGGGTGGCATTTCAAGGAGAATTCTTTTGAGTATAGTGGTCAGCATATTTGATCACAATGAAGCAGGGACGTTTCTTGGTGGGCATCCCTAGTCTTACCGCCTGTGGCTTCCATGTGCAGCATCAGTTAAGAAAGCCACTTTCACTTTCCATTTCGCATTCTAATCAATGTAGCTAACTGCCAGAAGTCAAAACAATGTTATTTTAACATTTAGAATTAGGTACCTGATATGTCTCTTGAATCAACAGTTTCTCTCACTTATCTTCAGATAAAATTGATCCAGGGCACAGAAACAGTATGGAGGGAAATGTATTTTGGTCTAGCATGGCAGCATCTTTATCTTTTTGTTCAAGGTCTCCCAGACTTCCACCTAAAACAATGCAGAACCATGCCCTACAGTGTGGTATAACCAAATGAGTTCAATGCCTTCAATTTTCTCATCTTTAAAATGGGAGTCTCTACTTGTATACTGATATAATTAAATGATACATTTAGGTAAAATACATAGCCATCACTGCATAAAATCTTGAGTCTGTCTCTTTTTTTTAATGCTTATTTTCCTATATTTAGTAGCTACTATGGGAATTATTTTTCTCTTCCTATCTTACCTTTTACTTACTTTACATTTTATACATTTGCTTCATCTAATGTTTTACTTCTTTCAGGTTATTTCTTCATCTAGGGCAAATCTTCCTTCTCCTGTACCACACGCTTAGCAGCACCTCAACCTTCTTACCTTTTAGCTTACTCACGGACTGTCATTGTTTTCGGGATCTACTTTATTTTTTCTATTCTACATGTATTTGTAGAATTCTGTAGTATATATATCCATTAATGTTATTAATCTAACAATTAAGTTCATACACTTGTAATAAGGCACAGATTCAGTGTTCTGTGTTTCACAGTCAGGGATTTACACCAGTACTGGCCATCATGATGAGTTTTCTTTGGGTTGAATTTTGAGGGAACATTGTGCCAAGTCCTTTTCATGCTTTTTTCTTTAATCCACAATATCAGCATTATGCAGTAGAAGTTGTAGTGTCCATTTTACCTATGAAGAAACAAAAAAGTTGAAGAGGCTAAGTAACTTGACCAGAGAGGCAGGGTAAAGAGTTAAACTTGGTTATCTGGCCGTGAAGCTGGCCCTTCATCTCTGTGCTATATATAGCCACTGTTTGAAAACACACACATGCGCACACACACACACAACTTTAAAAAATACTTGAATCATATAATTTCACAAGCCTTTTACATTAAAGTCTCAATGGCAGGGTTATGGAATTTATCTGTAGTTTCCTTCCAATATAGCTCTACCTATATTCTTGTAACTTGAGAATGAAACAAACTCATGTATCTGATACATATGAAGTCTGTCTTTGTGTGTGCTGCTGTAACAAAATATCGGAGACTAGGTAATCTATAAGGAATAGATGTCTGTTTCTCATAGTTCTTCTATAGACTAGGAGGTGCAAGGCTAAAATATGGGCAGATTCACTGTCTGATGAGAGCTGTTTTCCAGTTTGACAGTGATATCCGGGAACATGGTATCTTCACATGGCAGAAGAGATGGAAGAAAATGAACCCAGCCCCTCAAACTATTTAATAAGGGGCCTAATGCCAACCCTTAGGGCCCTACCTTTACAATTCAATCATTTTTGAAAGACCCTACCTTTAAAACAATCACATTGTCATTTAAGTTTCAAAACATGAATTTTGGAGAAAACCTTCAGACCATAGCAGTGCCCAATGTCTTTATATGCTACTTAAATATCCAACAATGAAAAGCAGAATTTTACACACAGAAAATCCACAAATAGCTGAGGAAAACATATTTGCACAAAAGAAAATTATGACATTTCTGAATTGGAAAAATAAACTACTTAAAATTACAACAAGTAAAATTTTTGTGTAATCCTTTCAGGCATAGCATTAGTATTTAGTATTCAGTCACGGTATTTTCTATCCATAATCAGGAAAGTGTGTTATTTGTGTGATTTAGCTTCATGTTTTTCATCTTGAATGTGTGTCTCTCTGAATACAAAGGGGAAGAATAAATTAATAATTCATATGCTGCAAACAATTTTATATTATCTCGGATTTTCAATGTTTCCACAAAGAAATGATAAGTATGTGAGCTGATGGATATGTTAATTAGTCTGTTTGATCATTTCACATTGGTATACACACTTTTTAGAACAGCACATTATACCCCATAAATATCTCTATTACTTATCAACTAAAAATAAAGTAAAACTTTAAAAATTAAAAGGACAGTTCTCTAAGGCAAATATGACACTTTGATAAGAAATCTAAGAGAGTTTGAGATATAGTAAAATATAATGATTTAGAACCATCTTTAGAAGTACTTAGATTTAAATCCAACTCTGTCTTAGCTTCCTAGCCTTTAAGATGCAGGTAATAACATCCACCCTTTGGTTTAACTCAGCTTCTCTGTGAGGATTAAGTAAGGTAATACATGTTCATCACCCAGTACAAGCTCCATGCTCTTTAACTTTTCAGCCTCCAGAACCATGAGCTAAGTAAACCTCTAGTTTTATAAATTACCCAGGCTGATATTTAGTTATAACAACAGAAAACAGCTGTCCTTTGAAGATGTCCTGTGAAGGTCCAGAGTTTTTCTGTTAGATGAAGCCCAGATGAAATACCTGCCATACATGACTTATCTTGGCCCCTGGTTGCAGTCCAAGGTCAGCTGGAATCCAGAGCAGAGATCTCATGGTGGGAGGACATGGTAGAGACCAACTACTTAACCCTTGGCAACCAGGATGCAGACAGCAGGCGCAGCCAGAGGAAGAGGACGGAGCCAAGGACAAGAACACACCCACCCAGATCACGACTCCGGTTATGCAGCTCCTCCAGCCAGGCCTCACCTTCTCACAGAGCATTCAGCTAGGAACTCATGAGTGGATTAATCCACCAAGAAATAGAGCGTCCCCGTGATCTACTCACCTTCCCAAAACCTCATCTCCAAAATCTGAGACTTTAGGGGACATTTTTTTTTTGGCCTAAACTGTAACATATATCTAAGAAAGTATTCCTAATGAATATTTTTTTCTAATAGTTTTATACCTTTAATTTTACATTTAGGTCTATAATCTGTTTCCAGGTAATTTTTGTATGTGGTTTGAGGTAAGGGCCCACCATCATTCCTTTGCAACGCGGATAACCACTTAGCAATATTCATTATCAGTAGCCTATTCGTTCCCTACTGAGCAGTCCTGGCAGCCTTACTAGCCCTAAGTGTAAGGTGTTATTTTGGGGTTCTTGATTTTGTTTCATTGATCTGTGTGTGTGTTCACACTAGTATCACACTATATTGCTTACTGTAGTTTTATAGTAAGTTTTCAACTAAGGGATTATGAGACCTTCAGTTTTACTCTGCTATTTCAAGATTGAGCTGTTCTGAGTCCTTTGCATTTCATGTGACTATTTTAAGCTTTAGAAACATTTTCATCTTTAAAGTACTTTTTAACTTTTTAACTTCCTTGTATAGTATACCAAGTATAGTGTTCATTTGTATATATTTCTGCCCCTTGTTCTCCTTTGTGGTCATCTGAGCCTCTCTCAGGACCAGACAACTAGCTGCTAACCCCACTGAAAGTAGCAGGTGATGAAATGTAGGCATTTGCCAAGATTTTAACTGGGGAGGATATATTTACAGTGATCTTGGATTTTTTTTAAATCCTACATCTCACTCTGTGGTTAATTGAAAAGTTTTGTAGCCCTTGACCTGCTCTAATATCTTTGAACCCAATTCCCTTGTACATTCTACAAATCTTGATTCCCTGAAATATGCTGTTAAAATTACTTCCACCTTTCCAGAAGCTTCCACACATTAGGGAGAGATTAATTATTCAATGTACAAACATGATCATATTATTTTCCTGCTGAAAACATTTGAGAACATGAAGCCCAAAAACATGTTGTATAAAAGAAGCCAAACATAAAACAGTACATAGTATATGATTACATTTGTTTGTTTGTTTGTTTATTTTTGAGGTAGGGCCTCACTATATAGTGCACGCTGGCCTTGAACTTGCTTGTATAGCCCAGGCTGGCCTCAAACTCGTGGTGATTCTCCTGCCTAAGCCTCCTGAGTCCCTGAGATTACAGGCATGCTCCATCATGATTATATTTTTATAAAGCTTAAGAACAAAAAACTAATCTGTGGGAATCATATTCAGAACATTTTTTTCCACTGGAGAATGGAAAAGTAGATTTCATTAAGACAAAAGAGAATTTTTTAGGGTGATCACAATGTTCTGTCTTGATTGGAATTATATCAGTACAGATATTTCTCACAGTTCATTCAATTGGACACCGAAGATCTGTGCATTTCTCAGTGTGGAATTATACCTCAATTTTTTAAAGTGAAAAATAAATAACTCCAATGGCTAACTATGGTTTGTAGCTCAAACTCCTTACCTTATTGTTCAGGGACCATGAAAACCTGACACCTACGTTCCTTCCAAGTTTCCCTTCCACACACTGTGTTCTAGCAAAAGGGATCCTCCCTTTTATCACACAGCTCCACATGTTACAATTCTGTCATTGCTGTCGCTTTGCCTTAGTCGGAAATGTCCCATTTCCATCCTCCATGTGTCCAGGTGATCCTTCTGTATCTTTCAAATTCTGTATCAGAGGCACTCCCTTTTCTAAACACCTGTGCTCGTCACATTTTCTATTTTTTATGGCAACTTTGACTTTGCCCTGGTTTTACTGTAATGGCTAATGCTGCTGTGTTGTAAAATCTTTACCGTATACCAGGCCCTGTGTATGAACATTATACTCTCACTTCAGCCTATAAATTCCACTGAAGGCATTCTGACATGCTTCATTTTTGTCACCCACAGGACTTGGATAAACATTTATTAAGTCAGTGGGTGGCTAGGTAGATGAACTGGGGCGGTGGTGTGAGAGTGGAGAATGCTGGAGACCATCTCAGCATCTTTCAAATCTTCTAATATATTCTGCAGTTTACTTGCAAGGCTGGAATAAAAGCTGTGATGAACTAAACCAAATACGACAGCAAATGAGTATAGCAATGGTGGTGAGTGTGACTTGGCTGTCAGCCAAATCCTGAGCTTATAAACACATCTATGCAAATCTGAAAAATGTGACAGGTCCTGGAATAATTTTTAAACAGTTTTGTGTAGGCTTTTAAGTCAGTTTTCTCATTGTAGCCCTTCACTGCTAGGAGATTTATGATGTCCTCATGTGGCTAGGCTTTCCAACTTGTCCTCAGGCAGAATTCCCAACCAAGGCATCTGGCACACTGATATGCCCAGAGGCGGTACTCAGTGTGTTTTGCTAATAGAGTAAACAAACTCTCCTTGACAGGGGAATGACTTTCAGTGTTCAGGGCATACACTGGAGCTGAAGCAAGGCCAGAACTGGCAGTTAAGCAGCCATGAACATGCAAGTCCGGTTCAGCTGAGAGAGGCGAGCTTTCAGAAGAGCCCGAGTGCATCCTGGGTCAGGAGATCCTAGGGAGGGTGATTAGACCCTGCCAGACATCGGCAGAGCTTCCCTGTAAATCTTATCAGACTAGAGCCAGCATCTCCCCGCTTCCCCTGCTCCACCACCTTCTTTTCTTAAAGAAAAACTTTTTTCCGGTTTTCATTGTTCATTAGCATGTGTTTGCAGTACAGAACACCTGCATTCCTTGTGGGGATACAACATCCTAATTCATTTACAAACACACACACACCCTGCCTCCTTCCTCCATCCCTTGACCCCCTTCCCTGTTGAAGAAGATCTATCTCCCCATTTCCTAAGAAAAGCCTTTATAAAAGGAATGCTGGGACAGCGGTAGGAAGCTTTTCAACCCTCCTCACCACCACCACCAAAGAAAAGGGTAGCCAAAAACTATGGGGGGTGCTATTCGGCTTCTCAGAATTGACACGTTAAAGCATTGCCCATAAGATTCTTCTGGAGCTTTTGCAGTCTGGCAGGACGAGCCTTAGGTAGATGGTGGATAGGGCTCCCCCACGTGCATCCTGCTCAGGAGGGCAGTAGAACCTGCTAACCTGACCTGTAACTCTGAGCTTCATCCTTTCCCCGCTCAAACAGGCCCCTTTAAGGGGAGGGGAAGATCTAGCCAGGGAGAGTTTTGAATATTCTATTCAAAATCTCGGAGAAATGTGCGGTTCAGAATGCTTAGGCCTGGTTTAATTTGAGTTTGTTTGGAATGTGCTGAATTTATAGATTAACTTGGAGGTAAGGGATAGCTCTGTAACAAGGAGGCTTTCTATCAGCGAGACTTAAATCCTTCCATAAAGGCTAGGTATAGTAGGGCATACCTGTAATCCCAGCACTTGGGAGGCTGAGGCAGGAGGATCACTATGAATTTGAGGCCAGCCTGAACTACATAGCGAGACCTTATCTCAAAACAACCAAAAATATCCCCCACAAACCAAAGCCCCTCCATAAAATTTCACAATTTATAGAGCAAATTATCTCCATCTTGCATTATGCCTATTCCTATATATTTTGTATATTGTGTTATAATATTTTAGTTTACATTTTAAATTATGGATTATTATTGATGTACAGAAGTGAAAATTCATTAATTCTTATGTCCAATAAAATTGCTGAAGTCTCTGTATGAATTCTGTCAATATGTCTAGAGATCGTTTTGCATTTTCTTTGCAGCTAATCATATTGTAAATGTTACTTGGGTTCACTTTTAATTTCATTATTTCTACATTTAATTCTTTTCTGTTGCCTGACTTCTCTGATGAGGAGCTCTAGTATTCTGTTGAATAGAAGTGGTAGTGAGGGACCTCTTTTTCCCCTTGATTTTAAAGGCAGTATTTCTAACATGGCACTATAGCTGTGATGTTTACTCTAAGTATTTGATAAATTGTTCTTATTAGATTAAGGAATTATTTCTACCTCTAGGTTTCTAAATGGTTTATCTTGAATAAGCACTGAATTTTATTTAATATTTCTGCACTTAATAAAATGAGCATGTGTCTTGGTTACTTTTTTCTTGTTGCTGAGACAAAATACCCAACGCCCAAATTGAAGGAAGGAAAGGTTTATTAGCTTACAGTTTGTGGAGGTTTTAGTCCTTACTTGGCTGATTCTGAGGCAGAATAGCACATGGCAGAGGGCAAACTGTTCACGGCAGCAGAGCACAGCAAAAACCACAAGCAAAAGGGAGGAATGGCTGCAAGCAGCCTCCTTCTCTCCCCTATATTGTAAATAACCTACCCCCACTGGGTCATGAACCTCTCATACAATCTCCATGCCCTCCTCTTCCATAGACTCAGGATGTTTACAAAGTAAGCATCCCAGCTTCCTCCGGAGTCACTCAGCTAAACCTCTAGATTCCCCAAGTTGACACAGTGTATCAACCATAACAGCATGTAGTTTTCTTTTAATCTTTTGGTGTGTTGAAATGCTTTAATATATCTCCTAATAATGAGCTATTTATATATTTCTTGGATGCCTGATTTTATTTTATACATTTTATACATTGTTGGATATTTAATTTAGCAGTACACAGTGAAATTGGGAGTTAAACTTGAAGACTGTCTTTACTAACTTGTGGCTCAATAATTCTCTAATTTTCTTCGAAGAGTCTCTAATTAGACTTTGGTAAGGACGTGTACATGGAACTTTTGCCCTAGGAGAGGGAGCCTCAAACTGAAAAATGAATGGCCCATCCAACATCACACATTAGAAATGGTGTTACGTGAAGTGGGGCTTGATGGTTTTCACAGCTATGCCTATTCCTAGTTTATGGATCTGGTGTTCACCTATGCACTGGAGATATCAACGCTAATCCTGATCTCTAGTTGCTCAAGATCAAAAGCCACATTGCAAGCACAGTGCCTAGGAAATGCAGAACTCACTCCTTTGTCCATTCATTTATTCATTCATTCTTTCAATGAAAAATAGTTGTACACCTGCCATGTGCTTTAGTAGCTGGGAAGATAGCAGAAAATACAATGGATGAGGTCCTTGTTTTCATCAAGTTTACAGTCTAGTAGTGAGGGACAGATAAAAGGTAATGTAAAAATAAATAGAATACCAGTGGCAGGTTTCCAAAATGACAGTGGCGTGACCTGGGTTTACATTTTGAAGTCATGACCTGGCATATATGTAGAACAGACTGTCAGAAGCCAAAGGAAAAGCCATGGAAGGAGCTAGGAGGTAAAGTCTCCAAGGCAACAGGCAATGTTGACTTATAACACCAGGTTTAGAAAGGAGAGGAAGGATTGAAGATCTATTTTGGAAGCATAGTCAGTGGAATTTGCTGATGTATGTGTGCAAGCTTGGGCTTTTAAATTTTTACACTGTATAGATATTTGCATTTACTGTAGAGAAATCAGGTGAGATTGGACGTGTTTGGGGTGGTATGGCTGTAGATGCCTGTAGAGAACTCAGATGTTGGAAAAAAGAATTATTCTGGATAACTCGTAGTTCTGTGATTTGAACAATAAGCCCATCCTAAATCAGAATAGTTTGAGGAGGAAAAGACTATTTCCCCCTGAGGAACAAAAATTGACTTTCATTAAACATTAACTACTAGCATTCTGTTGGTACTTACTTGTCAAGTAAACCTCTGCCAGTAAAAATTTGACAAAATATATAAAAGTATTTCTATGTGTATTTTATTTATAGTAACTCCTAAGAATGTCATATGACCGATCTTTTTGCTCCCATAGCACTGTAAATATACAAATATGTATCACAGGCAGAGTGGCTTTTCTGACATCTAGGTAAACCTGATTCTCCATATTTCCTTGTATTCTTCCAATGTTAGCCAGTCAAGTGTTATTTTTGAAGGAAAATTCTCTATGCCTTTCACACAGAACACTGTTCAGTGGCTCTTTGATAGTATTATGCATTAAAATTTATATGTATGCTGCTAAGATTATGTAATTCAGATGCTCTTAATCTTTGCAGGGAAACATTACAGCTCTCATTAGTTTAATGGACTGTCAGACTCTAGAGATCTGACAAAAGGATGATGCAACATCTTGTATTCCAAGTTAGCAAAGTTCACAACGTGGACATTCAGGAAACCTAAATTTTTAAGCTTTTCATGACCGAGGCAGAAATAGCCTGTGGCCAATTATTAGAGCACAAAGTATTCTGACAAATAACAATAATAATAATAATCCACATAATAGTGGCTTTGTTGTTAGTAACACCCAAGCACTAAGGATTCCACAGCCAGGGAATGAGTGGCCTTTTAATCTCTGCTTGAGTGGGGTCCCTGAGACTCTACAGCACTCTCAGGGCGAGAGCACAGCTGTCTCTACTTTCCATAAGAGTGTCTTTTAGTGGCCTCACACGGATGACTAATGGGTCTGTACAGTCCGCATAATTGCCCTGCAGTGTTTGCACTGAAAATACAAAAGGACAAATATTTTCTTTTATTAAACATATTTCATTTTGTTTCAAAAATATTCTTCACTAGCTTATTAAAAGAAAACAAAAAGGAACCATTGTGATCTGCTTTACAGTTTTTAGTTATGATGACTTTTTCATCTAAGTACATCTTCAGTTAATTATATAACCTGTCATATTAGCAGTAAGTCCAGATGTCCCTCCATGGGTTACCCCTCCTGCTGCACTGTCAAAAACTAATGTGAGACTGGGGATGTCATTCACTGGGGGAGCATTTGCCTCACATGTGCAAAGCCTTGCGCTCTATCTTTAGCACCACAAAAAAGAGAAACAATGATGAAATCTTACATAGTCTGATCCCAATTTTGGTCCAGAAGTCTGTGTTAAAAAAAGTCTATGCTAAGTGATGAGAACTGTGATCCAACCAATCCTATAGTGCACTGCTTCTGGCACCCACGAGGGCTGCCTTTTGGTCTTCCACAGTCCAGTGATGGAGCTAGTCTGTTCTATAAGACTAGTGTCCCATTTCTCTGGGGAATAAACTGTGGTTGTTGAAGGGAGGTGATACTTTTTTCCTCAGTTTCACACATAGCCAAGTGTTTTTATGAAGCATTTATCATATGCTAGACATGGTTCAGGATAACAGAAATACCTGGAAAATGCAGGACAAAACTTACAAACTTCTGTGTGCAGCATATATCCTTTGGCATCCCGATCAACATGTAATCAGTAACTTTATGCAACAGCATGAAAAGAAAAGTGCTACAAACTAAACTGTAACAAGCCATCTACCGGAAGAGGATTCTAATTCTGAAGACACTAAAATGGGGAAAGAAAGGGAGAGAGGGAGAAGGGAGGGAAGAAAGAAAAGAAAATGAAAAAATAAAGGTAAGTTGGCTTATCCCCTAAGCAGACCCTGAGATGAGGGTTTGAGTGCAAGTACATGCTTGGAAGTGATCCCAGGAAACAGCATCAGAGGAGTGAGACAGGAAAGGGAGCGATCCAATCAGGGTGTAATAATGAACAGGCAGCTACTGTGGGCAGAGGAAATTCAGGCCCACTCTGATCTGTGGGAAGTGGTTTTGAATATGTCTCAGTGTTATCCTTCACAAGTGGTAAGGCAGGTGGGATATTTATCTACCAACTGCCACTGATCACTGGCTGAGATGTCAGTTCAGCACATGGGTCAATGGCCAGTTCTTCAAGCCCGCCCCACACATCAGCTGTACACTCTGTAGAGCAATCCTGCAGGGCCCTCCACAGATGCTAGCAGTAGGAAGCCATCAGCACCTGGAGAGAGGAGGGCCATGGGGATCCCGGAGGACCATACACAGTGTCTGTTACAGTGAACATTATAAGGCTGTGGAATGGTAACTTTAGATTACAATAAATACCATGAAGGAAGTAAAGCACAGTAAGGGTATGGAGCAAGAGGCAGGAGCACCATGTCAGAGAGTGCAGCGAGAGGCCAGCAATGCAACACTTGAAAAAGTGACACTGAGAAGAAACCTGAAAGCTGAGCATGGAAGCACCAGTAGGTCTGAGGGCAGGGTCTCCATGAGGTAGAACTGGGGTAACGGCTGTGAGATAGGGGAGTTCTTGGTAGGCACAGGGAACTGAAGGCACCAGTGTGGAAGATGCATAGTCGCCACTGGGAGAAAGGGTAGGAGAGACTTCTGTCAGGTAGACAAGGGTGCGGTCATGTAGAACCTCATACCATGGCAAGGAATTCAGATTTTCTTTGACTATAAGTGCAAAGCTAGTTGAGGATTTTGAGTTTTAATGAACTGCTTTTATTTTTCACAATAACTGTGATCTCTGGAGATAAGAAAAAGGAGGATGGATCAGGAGGCTATTTTAATAATTGAAATGAGAGACTATTATGGCTTAGTGTAAGGAAGTAGAAATATCACAGGGAGAAAGTGTCTTATGGTGAAGGGTGATACTTCCTGTTCATGCGAAAGTGACTGCCAACCATTGATAATAAAAATGAGAAATATGTTTGGCCTTCTGTTTCTGTGAGGTCCCCATTCATGGATTCAAGCAACCATAATTAAAAGTATGAAAAAATTCATATGTAGTGAACACAAAAGGCAGACTTTTTCTGCCATTATTCCCTAAACAATATACTGTAGCAACTATGTGCATAGCATTGTATTAGGGATAAGTGGTCTAGGGATGATGTACAGTATATGGGAGGATGTGCTTAGGTTATATACAAACACAGCACCACTTTATATAAGGAACCCGAGCATCTCTGGGTTTTGGTATCTGTGGAGGTCCTAGAATCAGTCCCCTAAGATACCAAGACATTAGACTGTCTGCAGCAAATAAGATCTAAAGGTAGATTAGATCATTATTAAGATTTCTGTTAGTAATCAGTACAAAATTTAAAGGCAATAACAAGGATAATGACTTAGATACACAAAATAAAAGGAGCCAAGAGGCTTTGAACAATAATAAAAATGAAACTAGCACATGTGCAGCAGTTTAGCTCTAGAATGTGTCCTAAAGTCTTTTATAGCGACGGCCTGGTCCCTGGCAGGTGGGAATACTGAGAGATGGTAGGAACTTTAGGAGGGCCCTGCTGGAAGGCAGTGAGGTCTTTGGTAGGGCATCCTTGAGGGGGATATGGCAGCCCCAGCCTCCTCTCTGCTTCGTGGCTGCCCTGAGAGGAGCAGCTTTGCTCCGCCATGTGTTCCTCACTATGACGTTCTCCCTCATTATAATCTCAAATCCATGGGGCTAAGCAACCATGGACAGAAACCTTGAAACTGTGAGCAAAGTAAATCTTTCTTTCTTTTAGTTGATTTCCTCAGGTATTTTGTCACAGTGCCAGAAACCTAACTAACACACAACCTAACACCTGACAGGCCAGTCCCTTCTTCAAGTGTCTAGACTGTAGAGTCACATTCAGTTACTCAAGAGCCCAACTGTGAAATCCCTTAAAAATAATGTCACTCATACTTAGGTTTCTGCATGTGGTGGTTTTGCACAGCCCAAGCAGAACATAACTTTCTGGTCCTGTTTTGCCAGTATGTGGCTCTCATCTGGTTAGCTCACACATTTCTTGGCTGCCCCTATAGACTTTCCATAACAATTCTAAATTTCTATTAACTCTGTCCCAAAACTGAAGCCTAAGGAGACTTTCTTCCTATTCGTTACCTCAGTGCCTTTTAAAATACTATTTATTCTTTTATCTCCTTTACCCATAGCACATTGCTTCCCTTATATACCACTTTTACCCTGTCTCTTAATGCAATGTAAAGTTCTGATTCTTAGCCTAAGCATAGCAATCAGCCTCCTCTGTTTCCAGATAAGGCTATTTACAATTTCCTCTTCATACTTCTTACTCTTAGCCTACCGGAGTTTGTTACACTATGAACATATCTTGTTGTTGCTGCTCTGGGTCTTTGCTCAGCTCTTCCTTTTGTCTGAAATTTCCATGTACACACATTCACATATCATCATTATCATCTCTGCCTACAAAAATTTAACAACTCAAAATTTTCTAAATTCCTTCTGTATGCTTGCTGCAGCCCAGCAGAGGAGATATAGCAGATCATGAAACAGCACAGTCACAGGTATAGTTAGGCGTTTATTGAGTGCCTACTTTAACTTTTGTTCATTGGGTACAAAGATGAGTACAGAATGCTGTTCCCAGTCAGGGAGCTTAGTCCAATAGGAGAGATGCATGAATCAAAACATTCTGGCATCATATGGTGAGTAGCATGATTGAGGTATGCACATGGTATGGGGTAGATGGAAAGGTTCGACTCAGATACAGAAACTGAGACTGAGCTCTAGCAAAAGAAGAGGTCTCAGGACCAAGGAGAGCGCCTGGTGCACCCACCCTTGAGGCATTGCTCACACTGTTGGAACCAGCTCAAAACTTTCTGCTAGGTTCTATCCTCATAGCAGTTTCTGCCTTGAGGTAACCCCTCACCAGGCATATTTTGGATGCCTTTGATTTCGGAAAATACTAGCTCAATTCATTACCTTACTGGGCTTGAGGATTGGTTGAAGAATGTATATATCCTTAGAACATACATTTGGATCAAATCCTCAGGAGGTGATTCTCATTCTAGAATTTGATGTGGAATCCAGGATGTTATTGTATTGAAATTTTCTTTCTCAGACATGGGAAATTGGAGACTGATTCTGACTAGTCTAGAGTTTACCTCTCTAGCCTCATGTACTGCTCACCTGAGGGCTGTTTTATTTATGAACACTTTGCCTAGGTGTTAGAGAGCCTGACCTTCTAATCCTACTGCAGTCCTTCTGTTGTTTACTCTTCCTGAATCTGAAGTAGGATAGTAGCCAGAATAGTAGATTCACTGTATGAGATATTTACAACTAAGTAAGAGGTAGGAGGAAAGAATGTTTAGGTCTTAAAATAAGTTTGTATGTTATTTTTTAAAATAATCAGCCTGATGGAATTCACCAGTTACTTGACCATGAATGAGTAAAAATATGGGTTGATGCATGATGCCAAAATAGCCTATACAGATGTATTTAATAATGGGGAAAACTTGTACTGGATCATGTATCTCCTTCACCTGAAAAACATTTTAAAATGTAACAAGGCATACTGCGTTGGGTAACAGAAAAAGTACCACAGGTTAACAGACTCAAATAACTTTAATCTTAGTTCTACCGCTTGTTAAATATAGTTTCTGAAACAAGTAAATTAATCTGCCTAGTGCACAGTTGCCTCATCTGTAAAGTGGAGAGCTTGGAGCTGAGAGCTCTAAATTTCTTCCACTCCTGCTAAGTCATGTTGACACTGCTTCCTAAGTAAACCCCACAGCTATTTTCTCCTCTCTACCCCCACGGTCTTACCTCAAGCCTGAACTACCACAGCTGGTTTCTCTAGCAGCTTCTCACATCCGTCCTGTTCTCTGCACTGCCACCAAAGAAATCTTTCTAAAGAAGATCTGGACCATCCATGGTTAGTGTCCATCAGTGGCTCCTCCAGCACACAGGAGTTGGCACAGCCTGTTGTTACTTGATCCATGGCATCAACTCCAGGGCTCCCCCATGCATGCCCTCTTGCTCTGGCTTTGTGGCTGGTGTAACTTTCAAGGTGTAGCATAGCTTTGGGGGACCGCCTTAGTTTATTTGGGCCACTATAGCAAAATACATGCCATAGGAGACATTTACAACTAAGTAAGAGATGGGTTCAAGACTCGGTGTATTACAGTCCCAGAGGCTGGGAGTTCAAACAAGGAGCTGGACAATAGGGTTCTTAGTGAGGGCTCTCTCCCTAGTTTGCAGATGTTTGCCTTCAAGCTAGGACTTGGGGAGGAGGGTTATGCTATATTTAATCTTTTTAATTACCTGGTCAAACAAATCACTGACTAAATGAAAAAATGCGAACTGGAAAGGATGCATGGCTTGCCAGAATCACACAGCTCACTCAGGTTCCAAGATGATCCTGAAATCTGAACTTCACTCTTTCATTCCATTTCCTGTTATGGCCACGTACAGGTTGAACATCCCTCATCCAAAAATGGGAAATTTAAGGTGCTTCAAAATCCAAAAATTTTCAAGCACTATCATGATGCTGCAATTAGGAAACTCCACACCTGACATCATATGACAGGTTGAAGTAAAACAAACAAACAAACAAAAAAATCAGGCCCACTAAAAATATAACATCAGGCCTTTTGTATAAATATTTTTATGAAGTATAAATGAATTTTATGTTTAGACTTGGATCCCACCCCCAAAGATAACCTTACTACATGTAAATCAGCATTCAGAAAGCTGAAAAGTAACAAAGTTTGAAACATTTCTGGCCCCCAGCATTGCAGATAGGGGCTACTAATGATAGTTTTCTCATTTTCATTCACCCTTATAATCCATTCTTTTCCTTTATAAGATACTAAGTCTGTTATGAGCCAGCACTTCTCATCCCCAGCTCATCAGGCCCTACTAACTAAAATGAAAAAAAGCCAGGTGCACTGGTGCATGCCTGAAACTCCAGCTGTTCAGGAGACTAAGGCAGAAATATTGTAAGTTCAAGGCCAGCCTGTGCAGCTCAGTGAGAAAAGGAGGTGGGGCTGGTGTGTAGCTCAGTGGTAGAGCACCCTTGGGCTAGATTTCTAGAACTGCAAAATATAAAGTTCCATGAATTGAGTTTAATCATCTTTTCTAGATAAAGACAGAAGCAAGTCTTCTGTTTGGCTTCCTCTGCTGCCTTATCCTTGACTTCACATAATTAAAGATAGTAAGAATGATGCCCTAATTTCTACAATGTACTTTGTTTTTTGAAGTAAGATCAAGAATTGATGGTATACAGTAAGCTTTTGGTTATCTGTATGTACTTTATTTTTTTAAACTATAAAATGAAGAATGTAAGCTAATTAATTTTTATGATTCCTCCCACTATAAAATTTTTACCTATATTCAATAACCCAGAAAATAATACAGTTCATATAATAGTCATTTATTTCACAAAACAGTCATAATAAACATTTAGGGAATGAGTACTTAATAGAAAATATGTCCATAGGGCTACAGCAAATGAATAATTTCTGGAATCTTACTGTTAATTTGCTGGATGCTATAACTTTTACAGCAGCAAAAATGAGTTATGGAAACATCCTATATGTTAACCAGCTTTCCAGTATAATAAAATATTTATTATTTTTCTCCTAAAATATTGATTGGAATTTTACATCTTATCTCATTATTTTAACTATAATTATCCCTTAAATTTAGAAATGAATTCACTCACCTATAGTTACTTATTTGTAATTACTTATTTGAAACTAATAAGAAAGTTGTTACTTTTAGCTGAAAATGATTCTACATTTTAGTTCTTCACCTGAATTTTAAAAGTTGTCTGGAAAATTTTAAGATGTTTCACTAATGGGTGAATTTAAATTTACTAGATCTAACAGAATAAGGTTAGATTTTTGCATGTAAAATCCTTCAGAACATTTTAAAGTTTTTAGTGAGACCTAGATGGATAGAAACTGTGATTGGCTAGATCAATACTGAAGGTGAGGAGAGACTTTTAATTTTAATACACTTGCCATCAAGACCCAGGATTTTGAAAAATTCAACATAAAATATTGAGAGACAAATATTCTTAGCTGTTAAATTCTGCAGGTAACTTTAAGTCAGCGATTGTTTCTGGTTTGCATCGTTTTAAAAGACTTCTATGCTTTTCAACATTATATTTTTGTAAACACCGCATCCATTCTCCTGGGTATGCACAAATAGCTGCAAATGTACCGAATAACAGACGCACGACCACAGAAAGCGTCAAATTGGATTAGACAGCCGCGAAGGGGCACTTGGCAGGAAGAAGCTTGAGGTCCTGTCATGGATTTGCCTCCTTCGGTTATGTAAATGAGCTGGATGGTATTAGACAACCTTCTAGATATGAGTAATTAACTATAGAAAATAAGGTCAGTACAACCTTGAACTAGAGAGAGATGGTTAGAATGAAGCAGAGGTCATGGACCACTAACAATTCCTATAGACCAGAACCAAATGGGTCTGTGTGTAAGGTCTTTTCAAATCACTAGGGTGGGCGGGGATCATTTTCAGAAGTAGCACCTTGGTTTCAAGACAGGCAACTGAAAATATGCTCTCATTCTTGGCATTAATGCCCATCAAGGTAGTGCCTTCTTCCACTTGTGGAAGGTGGAAGGAGGAAAAAGAAAGGATGAAGCAACGCAGGGAAACGGGACTAAACGCAGAGAGGCTGTGTCACGTATCCGCCGAGGTGTGCGACTTGCTTTCTCCCAGGAGTGTACTGCAGTCAGTTTATAGCAATAGTAAGGTTTCTGTGCGTTAGCTGGAGGGAAAAATAAACTTGAAAGCCACTGAAAAGCATTTTTCACTTTACTACTCTGGAATTAGCTCAAACAAGACAAAAGCAGTCACTATATCTTTGGTGAGAGAAGCAGCCAGACTCTTTGTACAACCAAAGGATGGGAGAGAGATCAAAACAGTTAAATCTGAGAACCTCTGAGCACTTTCAACATTATTTTCCTTCCTTGGCAGACAGCCTTTTCCTCATCTTTGCAGTGGAAACTAAAAAAAGAAGCTGGTGGAACAGATTCATAGGACCTGAACCAACTGGGTGAGGAATTGGGAGAGGAAGTTTCCAGTCTCTTGTGTTCTATTTTCTTCATGTTACAAGGAGAAAAAAAAAAAAAAATAAGGAATTGCCCATCTCTTCTGTGAAAGACACAGACAGCGAAGCCCAGTAGGGAGCACTTCTTCTTCCTGGCCCCGCCAGATTCTGCCCTTCCTCCCTTTGGCTCATCTTCTTTGCACGGGAAGACTACCCTGGTTCTTTCTGAGAGATGGGCGAACATCTCTTCATTTTCCTGCTTCTTCTTGGGGCACTTTATTACTTTGAAACAGATAGCTGTGACGTAGTGGGATTTAGAAACACCACATAGGGCACGTATTGTGCTTGCGGGATATGGTTCTAAGGAAAAGGGTAAGCTTTGCAGGCATAAAAATGTGTGTGTGTGTGTGTGTGTGTGCACGCGCGCGCGTGTGTGTGTGCGTGTAAAATAGGTGTGCAATGAACTTGGAAAGCAAAATGCTAAATTAAAAAGCATGTGTGTATTTAAATATGCAGTGAGAGGAGAGGAGATAGGTAAATTACCTCAGCACCTGAACACACTTCAGCAACATGTGACTGTTTAGGAGGTCATTGCTATAGTAACTGAACCATCCAGAAAATAATAATAAGTGTTGTGTTATAACCAGCGATGGAAATGAAAATTATTTACTCTGGGAATCCTGCTGTATTTCTGGATAAATGATTGGGATGTTACTCACCTGGAGAGTCCCAGGGAAATAGGTTGAACCACGTGAAATCTAACCTTTTCACCTGTAAGACAGCAATTTCATATCATTTGATCCTTAATATTTCCTAGTCCTTATTCCTATCTCTTTTTCTCTTCCCATTTCCACCTCTTATGATAACCTTCTGAAATTTAATTATTATTACATCATTGAATTCTATTCTTTGAATTTTCTGATAAATTTTCATGTGTATAAAGAGAATTCTAAGAAGAGTTTAAATTCAGTGCTATTAGGCATGTTTTAACTAAATTGCATGTTGTATAGCATCTTAATACAAACAGAACAGCCACAAAGGAACTCTATATAGTGTCGCTGACATCTACTGTACAAGAACTCTAGCCCACTGGTGCTCATGTGAAAGGGATCCTTCGTTTTAAGTACGCTTCTTTGCATGGAGTCTCACAGAATCATTCTTAATTTTAGACTCACCAGAGTTCCTCAAAAGCAGTGGTTTATAAAATCAGTATGTACCCTCAACAAAGTGGGGTGGGAATGGCAGGGTGACGGCAACTCAGAGAAAGAAAAGTAAGAGGTGAGAGTTCATAGACGTGAGGTAACTGTCTCTGAGTTCTCTCAAAGAAGCAGGTGTCAGCTTTGGAGTTTTCATGGTGCAGATTCTGAAGGAAAGTCAATTTCTGCTCTTCTCTCAAAGTATTTTAAAGTATACCAATTCACTTCAAAAACATTTTTCCCAGCCAGGGCCCTTCTAGAATTTTGGCATTTTGCCAATCACTAAATTCTGAAAAAGCAATAGAATCCTACTCTGCTGTGCCATCAAATTATCTGCAGAGTTTCTGGGTCTCTGTAGTGTATTTACAGAGATAAATGACCTCTGTGGCATTTTCACCAAATGATGTGACATTTAATTTGTCTCCACTGTATGGATCTGTAGCTTTGAGAAACATACTTCTGATGCCTCTGAGATTCAGGGCATAGCACAGCACCCCAGAGTGTAGGAACGGTACTCTTCATTGTCACACCTAGTTTATGGGATGCTTCAGCAAAACTTTATCATATTCAACCAGCTAACTGACATTCTTTTTTCTTCCTGCAAAGAAATTCAAAAGAATTTATAACTTCTGCTCTAAGAGATCCTGTGAAATGTTGTAGAAAACCCACAGGTAATGTAACCTTAGCCAACTATCTTGTTAAACAATGACAAAAATAAAGATCATAAAAGCATAATTGAAGCTCAGAGAGAACTCTTCAATTCTGGAAGAATGCCTGACAGACTCACTTTGTCATCTTTTCATTCATAGACAGGGTGATTTCTATTTAAGTATTTAACATGAGCACTAGCATAGCATCTGAGGTAATTTGTGAATAGCAGCTCATTTAGGCCTCACGATAGCTTTCTGAAGAAGGTTATACATTATCCTCATTTTTCAGTTGAGGAAACGGAGGGTGGCTGTCCTATAAGGATATGACGACATTTAGAATTTTAAAATTTGGACAGAAAGTACTGTCAAACCTGGAAACTTCTGATTGTACTTATGTTAATAACTATTTAGATACATATTTTTAGGTTTAAATTAAGAAGTACACCTATTTGTTAAAAACACATCTAGTATTGCATACTGAAGTTAAAATACATGCTATGTTATAGCATGTAGAAAATCAGTTTCACATGCCCAGAAGTGGGTAGATCAGGATCATCTGAAAGATCAGATATGGAAAACAGAAATCAAAGTGTACATTTTAGTGCCATAAGTTGCCTTTCTTTGAGCCCAAAATGAAATTACCTGCTTGAGAATTTGTTAAGCAGGATTCTAAGAGTTAATAAGCTGCTAAGTTTAAAATGAGGTATCTAAAGTTACAGTCCTAAGACAGAGCTGCTCTTTTGGAAGGAGTAATAGCTATCGTGACTTTAGTGTAAATTTCTCTGTAAAATATTTTGTAAGATAAAGAATTTAATTGCATGGCAGTCCAAATGATACTATGTTAGAGGGATATTACCCATTCTTGTCGTAAGATCGCACATTGGATGATAGATTTTGAGGACCCTGTTAAACCTACTACCTTTATTTACTGGAAAATGTTTTCAGTATCCCACCGAGTAACCACTGTCGCAAAGGATTGGGCGCAGTGGGAGCCAGAGCGAGAAATGGGCCTGCAGAAGCATTTAGGGTTTAATGGGTCTGCGGCTGTAGGGAAGCAGTGTGCTGAAATAATTCTGATTAGGGTCCATCAGTCAAGCTGTACAATCAGACTCTTCTTTCCTCCTTTCAGCCCTCAGTGTTCAAAGAATAGTCACGATTTACAGCAGCATTTCAAGTCGTCCTTGCGCTGTTCTTTAAAATACAACCTCCTTTCAGATTGGTGTGGGAGCCCTTTTTATGCCTGTGCAAATAGCTAACTAGAGAAAGAGAAGGTTATGCTAGCACGTTAGTAGGAAAACAAGCAAGTACTACTTTCCAGTGAAAATGTTTATTTAAAAATTTTCATTCACTTTGAAGAAGTGACTGGTAAGCACCAAAATGGGTAATCACTATAAATTATATTCTCTAGCTTGTTTTCCGTTATCAGCCGGTATGTGCTGTATCAGTAACTAAGTAACTGTGATTATTTCCTGTTTCCTATTAGTCGGTACCAGTAATACAATGTATGGGGCAGCGGATATGTAAACAAGAGGAAATAACTGTAAAGGCTTTCCTCATCTAATTGCTTTACCTGATAAAGGTGTGAAAAATAAATTTGAAAACTTTTCTAGTTTTACTTTTTGTTAGCACAGTCAAAAGCTAGCTAGGACATCAGCAGAAAACCAGATGTGCAGTGGAAGGGCAAAGGCAGGGTTCTCTGACGTCTCTGCTTGGATCATTTCAGAGGTCCTGTGGCTATGGCCATCGCTCTCTCCAACAGTATGCTTTGAAGATTATGTTACACATTGATTGTGCATTTGTGAAAAAGGGCATTCTTTTAAGCAGGTCTCAAGAAATACTGAAGAGTTTGAAAAGAAATATATCCACTCATTGTTCACAAGGATCACTCTAATAAATGTGGAACATATTTTCTGGTTTGTTCTTAGAAAGTGAATCACTGTAATTGAAAATATTGCAAATGGATACTTTCAGCTTGACTCATAGCTGGTGAATGGCTTATACACCTCTTTCTTTAGAAGAATTCTGGAGAGCCCTTAAGCTTAAAAAGTAATAAGAGAAGCTCAAGCAAAAACAAGTGATGTATAGATTTGTAGCAATCTCAATAATGAGGTCCCGCCATGCATAATACATTTTAGAACAACTTCTGTTGCTTTCTTTACACATTCTTAACATGAAATATAACTGTTACGTAGCACAGTAATAAAAATGTCAGCTCACTGTCTATTGTTTTATGTACTTATATACCAGTAATATCTCACAAAAATAATAGTAACTAACATTTAAAAATTCTTAGAGCTTGGATAGGTAAATATTAATGCCAGTGGTTACTTACTACACAAGCCTGAAAAAGGCATGAGATTGAGCAATAAATAGGTAGGAGAAAGAAATGAAACAATTAGTCATAATATTTATCTTTACCAAGGATTCACATTAAATTAATTGAAGAAAGCAGAGTTTGGAGACTACAATGAAAGAACAAAGTTAAAAATGACTGGTGAGTTATATGGATGGCAGGTTATACATACGTATGTTGTCAATTTTGAGACTGAAGTAAACAAGCTAGTCTGCAGCAGTTGCTGTGTTTGCTAAAAAAATAATATTTAAACAACCTGATAGGATTTATAATTTTTTTTTAAGTTTACATTGGGTTCTATAAAAGAAGAAACTATATAACACCCTTACACTTTCCCTCTCATAGGTGAAAATGTGGCATTTGTTTTCTTGAAGCAGTGTTATTAAACAGGACCTATTGTGTATTTTGCTAAATAATTTTAAGCAACTAAACAGATTCGTCTTCCTGCTAAATGGATATGAGGAAATATTTAACCCCATTGTACTGCCACAAAGCCAGGCTGATCACCCCGGGAGGCCTGGGAGGCCTGGGAGGCCTGAGCAGCTTTGGATTGGCCGCCAGAGCAGGACTTTAACATTTTATCGCACGTGGTCCAGCCACCAAGGGGTTCAGTCGCTAGGGCTTTTACCTGCAGAAATGTGCTGGGATGGGACTTTCATTTAAGATTTTCCTTTTGCTGCTGGAAGGAATAGGAAGCAGTAAGACAACCATTTGTAAGGTAATATCGGTGCTTGTGTATCTGCAGGGGAAAGTGCTGTGTAACAGCCGTATTTTCCGAGACACAGCTATTGATCTTTGTTCTTCTCAGATATCATTGTAAGGATTTGTTTAAAACTGAGGTCAAAATTAGAACGGCATTCTACCCAAAGACTTCTCTGTAGCTTTATGTTCTCTGCCCATTGATTTGGTTTTATGCAATGTGCAGATCTGCATAGTGTTTGTTTCAAAAGTCATTATCTTTCACAGAGCTTGTTCATCACCTTTGTAAAAGAGGGACTTTGATGGCATAATGACAGATGGATTTCAGTTGAATGGTTTAATGGCAAAAAATTGGAACATTTTTAAAAGAAAAATGCTAGTATATTTATGTTTGCTATTAGGGTAGGTCAACAGAATGTGTTAGCATCTAATTTTGATGTATTTTGTGATTCATTGTATAAATATTTGCTCTTTCTTTTTTAAATTTTATTTTAAAGACAAAAGAATGGAGACATATGAACCAGAAAAGCCATAAACAATACAGAAAATACAAAGTTATACAGAATATAGTAGGGAATTAGCACTGGATGTTGTATTACGTAGTTATCTTCACATTAGTTAACACAAAAACATTAAAGGAAATACCAAATTATAGATAAGATAGTAGGGAATTTGCACTGGATGCTGTATAATATAAAGTTATCTTCATTTCTGCTAGTACAAAAACGACTGAGGAAATACAGAATTATAGAGAACATAGAAGGGAATTAGCTCTGGATGCTGTCCTACATAATGTTAC
>PVLD010008185.1:5528-85952 GCA_004027595.1 Dinomys branickii | reverse complement strand
AACAAGCCGATCTCTGTCGGGAGTCGTTGGGGGGCTGCGCCGGCTCGGGGGGGCGGGAGGGATCGAGGGGTCCGCGCTCTCAGGGCGCTAGGACCCAGCAAATTCCTCTCTCCTCTTCCGGCGGCTTTTGGGGCCCTCCGCGCGGCTCGCCCGACACGCGCGAAACGTGGGACCGCCGGGCGTCTCCGCCGCCAGCAAGCCGATCTCTGTCGGGAGTCGCCGGGGGGTTGCACCGTCTCGGGGGGGGCGGGAGGGCCCGAGGCGGCCACGCTCCCACTGCGCCTGGACCGATCCCCGCTTCTTCCCCGCGGGGATCGTCCCCGGCTCCCAGCGTCTGGGACATTCCCACGTCTCGCCCCGGCAGCGTGGTCCGCCCTACCACATCTCCCCCGGCATCTCAGAGAAATACGCCCAGTTTAAACTTCCCAGCCGAGGTTCCGGCATTCACGCTCGCCAAGTCTGTCTCGAGCTGGTGGTGTTTATTAAGGAGGTTCGCTCCCTTGCTGCTCACCCGGTCGCCATCTTCCCCGGATCTCCTCCTGACACATTTTTTTACTTGTCCTTTATACAACTTAATTTAACACCTGCAACTTATGAGTAATTCTTTGTATATCATTTTATATTTTGTAGCTGTCAGCCATGTAGATCTCAACTCCATCAGGGCACGTGATCTGCTTGCTTTAGTCACATTGTATGATTGTGCTTGACTCAATGTTTGGCATATGGAATGTGTACATGAATAAGGAATTACCACGTGCTAGGCTCTGACCTAGAAACCTCAGCAAAAATCTGCTTTTCCAATTTGAAAATTGAACTCAATTCTCTTCCATAATAAAATATGGATACTTTCATCCTGGTGAAAAGATAATGAAAACAATTATAGGTTACATTTGCACGGCATGGTTGAAAGATAATTTAATATATGTTATCTGATTTGATAATCTCAAAGTTTCTATGAAGTCATTTTAGCCTTATATGATTTGGATAGCATTCATAGCAAGACATCACCTTGTGGTAAAAACTAGAAGCAATAGATTTCAAACCAAAGGACTCTCATTCTTCGTGCTTTTTCTCATATTCTGCTGCCGCTATAGCCAGGACACCTGCTTTTTCAAATAAATTTAATCAATCTAACTTAAAAATAAAAATTCTGAGTAGAGACATTAAACAAATCCTAATCATGTTACCACATATTATAACTGAGATTAACTGAGTGCTGAATATCTTCTAAACGTCTTCTCCATTTAAAGATTGATCCCCCTACCCGGCCCCATCGCTGTACTAGGAATGGGACTCAGGAGTTTACACTGAACTACATGCCCAGCTCTTTTGGTGAGGGAGAGAGAGGGTCGTGCTAAAGATGTCAAGGCTAAGGTAGAATTTATGACCTTTATGACTGAGCTTCCCAGAGTGCTGGGATCATAGACAAGAGCCACCACACTCAGCTAATGACTGGTTTTTGGCATGGTAGCATATCTACCCCAGATATCTACCCGCATATCTATTCTAGCCATACCTGTCAGCAAGCAGCAAGAACTAATGTTGTTCTGTTTCTTCTAGCAGAAGCTTCATATGTTCTTAGAAAACTTTAACCAGACAAAAGTTATATATATATGAAATATATCTAGAGAGAAATTATATATAACAGAAAGATAGTAGTGCCTACAGAGTGGAGTTGGTCTTTGTTATCAGAAGATATTTTTGTTTGATTGTAACAGGAAGACAGATGGAGAAATTGAAGTTCATACATTAGTGAACTTGCTTTCAACAAAATAAAAGTCTCCTCTACTTTTCTTTCTCAAAATTTTGAAAACAGGCTCCCAAGCTGAGAGTGCCATTTGAAAGTGGTTTCAACTGTAGAAAGGATAGTTATGACACTGATGGTCATAAAGCAATCTTTCTGGAAAGTTAAGATATAATTGAAACACTGAATGCCTATTTGAAACTTTGAATTTTAAATAAAATCAGTCATAACGGCTTTGTAATACTTTCTACCAATGCATATTTCTCCCTCAAATGTAGCTTGGTTTTCACCTAATATTAGGGTCTCTTATCTCAAATATTTCAGGAAACCCTATAAACTCTATGCCCTTTTAGAATTCTTAATTTGGCAAACAAATCTATATATCATTGTATTTTATCCTATTCTTTTTTTTAAAGAAAATAAAAGCACAAAAACATATTAATACACACACAAATTAGCATAAAAAATAGTACAATCAAAACTGATCTACAGACAAGGTGACATGGACTGAACAGTGGTTGTTGCTTTACCTATTGATATCTTCGAAGTACATGTATATATGAACCCAGATATAGACATGTAAAATTGGTCAGACAATCAATCCTCTCAACAATAGAAAAACACACACACAAAAAAACCAAAGACAAAAAAAAAACAGAAACCACCAAGAGTTGCTGCTTTGCACATTGATATCTTCGAAGTGTGTGCTCAGGATAACACATACAGACATACAAGATTGATCAAATAACCCGTCACCGATTATTCCTTAGCATTAAGTGATATAATACAATAGTAGAACCATGTTAGCCTTCCAGCATATATGTATATTCATATATGCATACATACATTTTTGTCTTTTTCTTTTCTCCTTTCCCTCGTCCCATCTGTTCTTTGTTTTTGAACAGATTTCCTTCATGTCTCTTATTTATATTCCCACCCTCAGGTTCTTACACCAGTGATACAATACGTTGCCTGCACATGTACCGCTGATTTATTTCACTTATGAGTATGGACTCCAGTTTTGACCACTTGCCTACAAAGTCCCCAAAACTGTCATTCTTTATAGCTGAATAATATTCCATTATATAAAAATGCCACAGTTTTTTAATCCAGTCTTCTGTGGATGGGCACTTGGGTTGCTTCCACATTTTAGCTATTACAAATTGCACTGCTATAAACATGGGTGGACATATATCAGAGTGATATGATGCTTGCAGATCTTCTGGGAAAATACCCAGAAGGGGAATAGCTGGTTTGAATGGGACCTCTAGACCTAGTTTGCTGAGAAATCTCCAAATGGCTCTCCACAGAGGTTGCACCAGTCTGCATTCCTACCAGCAGGGTAATAAGAGTCCCTATTTCTCCACAGCCTCACAAGCATCTGTCATTGGATGACTTTTTCATACTGGCCAGTATTACTGGGGTGAGATGAAATCTCGATGTTGTTTTTATTTGCATTTCTCGAATGCCTAAGGATGTGGAACATTTTCTCATATATTTATTTACCATTTGTATTTCTTTATCTGAGAAGTGTGTATTCATCTCAGATGCCCCTTTCTGGATTGGGTCTTTGAATTTGGACAGGTACATGTTTTTAAATTCTTTGTATGTTCTAGATAAAAGACCTTTGTCTGAGGGACAGCCAGCTAGAATTTTTTCCCAATTTGTGGGTTTTCTCTTTACTTTGCTGGTAATTTCGTTAGATGTACAAAAACCAGTCATTAGAATGAGGTCCCAATTATTGATTCTTTGAAGTGTTTCCCTTGCAGTTTCATTTTTGTTCATGAACTCTCTGCTTACTCCTATGTCTTCAAGATTTTTACCTACTTTCTCTTCCAATAGATTTAGAGTTTCTCTTTTAATGTTGAGATCTGAGATCCATTTTGACCTGAGTTTGGTGCATGGTGATAGACTGGGGTCTATTTTCAGTTTTCGGCAAGAGGCAAGCCAGTTTATCCAGCACCATTTATTAAACAGGCCTTCTTTTTTCCAGTGGGTTTGGTTGAACCCTTTGTCAAATATTAGGTAGCTAAGTGGGTTTTTCATTATGGTTGCATCTTCCAGTCTGTTCGATTCATCCTCAGATCTGTTTTTTAGCCAGTACCAGGTTGATTTTTTACAGTAGCTTTGTAGTATAATTTCAGGCCAGGGATTGTGATTCCACCTGATTTGCCCTTATTGCCCAGGATTGCTTTTGCTATTCTGGGTCTCTTCTGGTTCCAGATGAATTTAAGGCATATTTTCTCTAGATCTGTGAGGTATGCTAATGGTAGTTTAATGGGAATTGCATTGAATCTGTACAACAGTTTTGGTAGTATGGCCATTTTTACAATGTTAGTTCTTCCTAAACATGAGCAGAGCATGTTTTTCCATTTATTGAAATCCTTTTCAATATCCTTTTTCAGAGTACTGTAGTTTTCACTGAATAAATCTTTCACATTCTTTGTTAGATTGATTCCTAAGTATTTCAATTTCTTGGATGCTATTGTAAAGGGTATGGTTTCCTCAATTTCTCTCTCAGTCTGTTTGTTGTTTGTGTACAGGAATGCTATTGATTTTTGGGTGTTGACTTTGTATCCAGCTAGGCTGCTGAATTTGTCAATTAATTCCAGGAGTTTTCTTGTGGAGTTTTTGGGGTCCTCCATGTATAGTATCATGTCGTCTGCAAATAGTGATAGTTTGACTTCTTCCTTTCCTATCCTTATTCCTTTTATTTCTCTCTCCTGTCTCATTGCTCTGGCTAGTGCTTCCAGAACTATGTTGAATAGGAGTGGTGACAATAGACATCCTTGTCTTGTTCCTGACTTTAAAGTGAAAGTTTTCAGTTTTTGTCCATTTAATATGATGTTGGCTGTTGGTCTGTTGTAGATGGCTTTGATCAGATTGAGGTATAGGCCATCTATTCCTATTTTTTCTAAGGTTTTTAACATGAATGTATGTTGGACTTTATCGAAAGCCTTCTCTGCATCTATTGAGATGATCATGTGGTTTTGTCTTTGACTGTATTAATATAGTGTATTACATTAATTGATTTGCGACTATTGAACCATCCCTGCATTCCTGGAATGAATCCTACCTGGTCGTGGTATATAATTTTCCTTATGATTCGCTGTAATCTATTTGCCAGTATTTTTTTGAGTATCTTTTTATCTATGTTCATTAGAGAGATGGGCCTGTAGCTCTCTTTCTTGGTTGGTTCTCTCTCGTTTTGGTATCAGTATAATACTTGCCTCCAGAAGTGTGTTGGGGAGAGTTGCTTCCTTTTCGATTTCATTGAAGAGTTTGAGGAGTGTTGGCATTAGATCTTCTCTAAATGTTTTATAGAATTCTGCTGTGAATCCATCAGGGCCTGGGCTTTTCTTTGTTGGTAAGTTTTTAACAACGTTTTCAATCTCATTAATTGATATTGGGTTGTTCAGGATTTTTACATCTTTCTGATTCAATTTTGGCAATTTGTACCTTTCTAGGAATTTGTCCATTTCTTCTGTATTTTCTATCCTATGGGAATACAGATTTTCAAAGTAGGTATTAATGATCTTTTGTATTTCTTTTGGATCTGTAGTGACTTCCTCTTTTTCATTCCTTATTGCATCAATTTGAGATCTTTCCCTTCTTTTTTTGAAAAGGTTGGCTAGGGGTTTATCAATTTTATTTACTCTTTCGAAGAGCCAACTCTGATTCACTAATTTTTTCTAGGGTTTTCTTCATCTCTATTGCATTAATTTCTTCCCTGAGTTTTATAATCTCCTCCCTTCTTTGGGCTCTTGGTTTGGCTTGTTGGTCTTTTTCTAAGAGTTTGAGGTGTATCAATAGGTTATTTATTTGCTCTCTTTCTATTTTCTTTGTATATGATTTCATTGCTATAAATTTCCCTCTGAGGACTGTTTTCATTGCATCCCACAAATTCCGGTAGGTTGTACTTGCGTTTTCAATTATTTGTAGGTAATTTTTAATTTCTTTAACTTCTTGTGTGACCCATTGGTTATTTAGGAGGTTGTTGCCTAATTTCCACGTGTTTATGTGGTTTTTGGCCTTCTCTTTGTCATTAATTTCCAATTTTATTGCACTGTGGTCCGATAATATGCATGGGATGATTTCAATTCTTTTGCATTTAGGTAGATATGCTTTATGGGCTAGAATGTGGTCTATTTTGGAGAAAGACCCATGTGCAGCTGAGAAAAATGTGTATTCTGATGTTGTGGGGTGAACACATACATATACTAAGTCCATTTGTTCACACTTTTGGTTCAGGTCTGTTATTTCTTTGCTGAGTTTCTGTCCAGTTGACCTGTCTCTTTGCATCAGAGGGGTGTTTAGGTCCCCTATAACAATAGTGTTATTAGTTATTTGATATTTTACATCTGTCAATATTTGATTTGTAAAGTTAGGTGCTCCATGGTTTGGTGCATAAATGTTTAGGATTGTTACATCTTCCTCTTGCAGCTTTCCCCTAGCTAGTATATAATGGCCTTCTTTATCTCTTCTGATTGTTTTTGGTTTGAAGTTTACATTGTTTGCAAACATAATAGCTACCCCTTCTTTCTTCTGGGAACCTGTTTCATGGAGAATTGTTTTCCAACCTTAACTTTCAACCTGTGGATTTCCTTTTGAGTAAAATGTGTTTCCTGTATACAGCATATCGTTGGATTGTGTTCCTTAATCCACTCTTCCAATCTTTTCCTTTTGACTTTTGAGTTGAGGTCATTTATATTAATGGTTATATGTTGGCTTATTTTCGTCATGTTATTTACTTGATGTTTTTCTTCGTTTGCTGACTGTTTACTTGCTTGTCCTGTTCAGGGAGTTATTTCTAATGTTGTTCTTGGAATTGTGGTCTCTTTTTTCTCTGTCTAGAATATCTTTTAGTGCTGTTTGCAATGCTGGTTTGGCACTCATGAAGTTCTTCAGTTGTTCTTTGTCTTGGAAATATTTTATTTCTCCATTGAATTTGAGGGATAGTTTTGCAGGATACATCAGTCTGGGTTGGGAGTTGTTTTGTCTCAGAATCTGTAATATCTCGCTCCAAGCTCTTCTTGATTTCATGGTTTCCGTTGAGAAGTCTGCTGTGATTCTCATGGGCTTTCCTTTAGAGGTGATCTGTTTCTTTTCTCTAGCAGCTTTTAATATTGTATTCTTTTGCTGGGTATCTGGGATCTTGACTATTATATGCCTGTGTGTGTTTTTCTTTGGGTTATGGATCATTGGGGTTCTATATGCCTCGATTAACTGAACTTCAGTATCTTTTACCTTGTTTGGGAAATTTTCTGCTATTATTTCAGCAAATATTCTTTTTATATCGTTTGTGAGGTCTCCTGCTGTTTCACACACTCCTATAACTCGAATATTGTTACGTTTTGCCTCATCTTGGAGCTGTTGGATTGACTTTTCTTGTGTCTTTGATGATATCATGAGATTCTTCCTTTCACGGTCATAAGCTGCCATGGTGTCTTCAAGTTCTGAAATTCTATCTTCGGTTTCATTTAAGCAGTTTTGCATGCTTTCAGTGTAAGTTTTCAAATCCTGGCATTCTCTTTGGACCTGCTTCATTATTGGTAATTCATTCCTAAATTGCTCTTGTAACGTTTCCATTTGTTTCCTATTTTCTTCTAGTCTTTTGTCTATTTCTTCTCTATGTGTACGGAACATTTCTTCCATCATTGTTTTCAGCTCGTTTTTTGTCTGAGAGATCATTGCAGGTATGTGGCTTATTTCTGCTTTAAGTTCTTTTATGGCCTGTTGGAGTTGTTTCATTTCGGATGCAATCGTTTCATAATTTGCAGGTATGTGGCTTCCTGGTTCCCCTGTATCCTCGCATTCAAAACTTGTTCTGGGTGGGGTTGAGTTTTGAGACTGCGGTTTGTTCCTCTGTTTTCCCATTTTTGGGTATCAGATTCAAAATGTGGAGCTATAAATTCCCCAGGCAGTTCAGCAGGCAAAGGTCTGCTGCAGAGGCTGCTCCAATGATTCCTTCTCTTTGGGAAAATGTCCCTTAAACTGTCTGCTGAGATTTCCGCTTCTACTCCCTACCCCGAGACCTGGCTGGGGCACATAAACTGCTCGCCGCCCCAGGGCCCTTGCAGGCAGGGGGCCACTCAGGTGTTCCTCCCTGGGTAGAGATCCTCCTCCCCTTACAAATCCCGTCGGGGCGCCAAGCCAGCTCTTCCAAGCCGGGGATCCTTCAGTCAGTAAAGCTGTTCGGATGTCCCTCGCTGGGCAGAGCTTCTTCCCGACTCAGTAAAAACCGGTCAGGGCACCCAATCAACTCACCCTGGGATCGTGCAGACAGGAATGCCACTCAGATGTATCTCCCTGGGTCGAGCTTCTTCCCGACCCAGAAATCCTGTTGTGGTGTTCACTCGGCTCTCCCGTTCCGAGATCCCTGCCGGCAGGAGATCCTGGCGCTCCCTGGTGCTTTTCTGCCTCCTCGGCTTTCTCGCAAGAGTCGCCCACTGCAGCTCCCGCGGCACCGGCTGCGGGTGTGGGGCTCTTGTAGTTTATCCTATTAATGCTTCTTTACTATATATATAAATAGTATATTGATTCTGTTTTATAGTAAATTTGAAAAGATTTTCATGCAGCTTTTTAAGAAACTATCTCTTCTTATTTTTTAAATGAGCAACTTATTGTTTAAGCCTTATTACTTCTCTTTTACAAAGGTTTTTAAATGTTATCGTTTTGTTTCCCATTATTTTATATTTGCTTTCTTCATCTCCTGTTAGAAAACTACTTTGTAAGTAAGACTAGCTTAGTTGTTGAAATAATAGCCACAAAGTCTTTTTTTAAAGGGGATTTTATCTTGTATTGTACTGCCTATCAAATGCAGCTCAGTAAAGTGCCTTGAAGATTCAAGCTAAATGACATTCTGGCACCAATGTTGATAATACTGAAATACCAAAGTACCTTTCCTGTGGGTTTTTGTTCCCAAATTTTACTTAGATGGTCTAGGAGGAAAAAAAATCATTGAAAACTGGGAGTCTGAGAGCCCCCAAACTTCCTGCTCAGTTTCTGTTTCAGTAGAATAGTTAAAAGTTAGTCCTCTGAGAAAGATTCCAGAGGTCAAACTGCAGGGAGGATGCCAGATGGATCACCTGGGGAACTCACTGGTGTGTTTTCGTTGTGTTTTACTTTGTTTTAGTCTTGTTCTCTTTCAGATCAGAAATAAGCTGGCCTTTCCACCAGGAAAGCATTCTTAGATTTGGAGAGAGCTACCTAATGATACAAGATATTTAATTAATCTTTCCTTACATCAGAAACAAATAAAATATTAACTTCACATTTGTTCAGAAATGTTTTATCTACTCGTTAGTAAAGTCTAGCACTAATCTCAGTAGGTCAATTGTGGAAAAACCCTAGGAAATTCCATTTATTTCTCAGACCAAATAGAAGACTGTTTCTTCAGTTTCATATTGATGAAATTATATATTGAATTTATTTCAAATCTAAATCAAATCCCTTATATCTTAGAGAAAAGGGAATTATATAAAAACATGTTTGGTTTATTCACAATAATTTTGAAAATAATTATACCAAATATGTAACCCAAAACTATTTTATTTTTATCTATAAACTGCTTAGTCCTGAAAATAACAATTAAATAGAACAAATTTTTTGCAGGTGTTCTTGCACATAATATGAAAATCTCCTTTGCAAAGAAATATTGACATTTTTGTTTTGTTTAGGTTGCCACAATAGCAAGCAGACATACACAAAATGTTCCTTGAAATTCAGTCCCAGAAATCAAGTGTAGATCAAACAGATCAGTTCAATGTTTAGTAAGGTCTTTTATATGGAGAAAATACTTCTTTACAGTATGGTGTCTGCATATGACACCTAAAAGAAAAAAAAAAAAATCTTAACATCAGAGAATATTCAAAGTATTGTGGAACCAGCTTCTTTTCTACCACTTTGTTGCCTATATACAAGAATTCATTTTAATTTAGTAAATTATACATAAATAATTATGAGTATTTTTAAATTAAATTTTACATCAAATATTGTATAATTCATATGGCATTTTTGTTTGTTTTGTGGTAAGTTACCATGATCCTCTGTTCCATTCATTCAAGATGACATTTTTATAGCAATTATGATTTCTTTCCCTCTCAAAAGCTGAAGTTTTCTGCAACTTTTCATTGATATTTCTCATAATAGTGCAGAAGGCAGCACTGGTCTCCATCCTGCTCAATGGATGGAATCAATCAATGTTCTAAGAACATAAAATTCATTTTAATTCCAAAAATAAAATTATAGTATAATAGCTAGTATAATAGCTAATCTTTCTTTAAAAAGGTATAGACCAAACTCGGGCAAAACCTGTAAAAATAAGAAATTACTTTATAAAATTTAGATTATGTATTTCTATAAATGACATCTGGAGTCTGAAGTTATGTCACTGAAAGGCATTAAAACATCAGTTTCTGAAAAATTCTTGCATACTAGATGATAACACACAGATAGGCAAATATTTATTTTCAAGATATATTAATAAAAGACAGTTGAAATAATATGATACTTATGCAGAAGCAATTGGAATGATTTAATACATAATTCCCAGGGACCCTCTGATTGCATAATTAGGATAGATTTAAATTAGATTTTAACTAAATCAACTATCTGAATAAAATTTAAGGACTTAAATATATGTGTGTAAATGTTGCCAAATACAGTACTTTCTTGGAAATTCAATTTTCTGTTCATTCTTTCTCATTATATATTTTAATGTCTCTCTAAAGCTTGATAAACTGGTAAAGGAAAAGTAAAGATAGATTTGTATTTGGTCAAGGACTAAGAAAATAACAATTACTTACAAAGCAACAATTACAAATGTAGTTTACAGGTGAAAAAGCCCTCAACACTTCTCACACATTTGAATATCTTCAGCATAAACTGGATTATAGTAGATCAATATGCTTTACTAAAAGAGGTAAGGGTCAGTACAGAGTGCGAAATTTTAAGACAATTGTGCTTTGAATCTTAAATGTTAGGGCCAAAATCCAAAGTTGACCATTTATGTGTTTAGCATTTTCTCTACTATTCAATGAGTGTTTTATATGGCATTGCCTTTTTAAAATGGAGTATATTGGCCTGAATGCTATACCATTTTTTTTTCTTGGTGAATGTACTTTTAAATGAATTTCTAGGAACCAGGCATTGTGGCATGTGCCTGTAATGCCAACACTCTGGGAGCCTGAAGCAAAAGGACTGCAGGCATGAGTGCCACCTGGACAGTACAGCAATTTGAGGCCTTATGCAAAAAAAAAAAAAAAATCTAAGAAGTAGCCTAATGTTTTGGCCGTCTCTATGGGCAACATTAAAATGGTTGTCCAAGGTTTTAATATCACTCTTAATATGCAGATATTCTTAATGTGTAGATGGTCTACAATGTGCACCTGTAGAGATCCACATTTCACCTTGATGGCGTGAAAGCAATGGACATTTAGGAGAAACCATACATGAATTTTTTAAAAATTTATTTTAAAAATAAAAGAAGGAAAACATATCAACAAACAGACATCCATTTACAAAATAGCATAAAAACAATACAAACAATACAGAGTTACAGACAAAGTGGTAGGAAATTAACAATGGCTATTGTATTACTTATTGATATTTTCAAAGTGTGAGAAACCATAATTGAATTTTTATCATTTCATGGTCTAGCTTTATGCAGCACTGTGATCTCTCAGGATACTGTGCTGCTCAGTGATCTGTAGGTCCCTGTCAGCCACATGAACACAACGTTAAAAAACCAGCACTCTGCTCCATACTGTGTCTCTAACCTGGGATGTTCTATGGGATGTATTGAGGGCATTTTCAGTTTACCATATTTTCTACTTGCTATGGGTTTATTAGAATGTTAGCCGATTACAGCTTGAAGAGCATCTACCCATTCCCAGAAAATGAATTCTGCTTAGGGGTTGGTCTTTGACATTTTGACTTGACAAACTCTGTACTTATCTGTATTTGTGTCTGTCTATCAAAACTGAATAATTAAGAGAGTGAACATTAGACTGGGGAGCTCGTTAATAGAACCCTAAAGTAGACTTCAGGCCAAGGAAGTGATTCATTTCTATCATATCAAACGTATGTTTCTTACTTGATACTGCTGTAAAATAAACATTAAATATTGTATGGACAACCCTGAATGAAAATGTTAGTGTGATCCGTAGCATGCAACACCACACTGGGATCTATACAGTCAATGTAAAGCAGGTTCAAATGGGTGAAGGAAAAACCAAAACAGGAAGTAAATTGTATTTTCCAGACTTTAAATGAAGAAGCTGAAAAGTAAATCTGTAAATGTTATGGTCACATTTTCTTACCTTGTCATAATTTTAGAAAGTAAAGGGGTTTTGCTTGTCTGTTTGTAAATTAAAATATCATATATGTATGTACAAATCATCTTTATGAGGAGGAAGTATTTACATGATACAAATAACATTAAAAGTGATTAAAAGAGCAACAGCAAAGACAAAAGGAATTCAATTGTAAGTATAAGAACTATAGCAAGGATGTAAAATTAGACATGCAGAGGAAACCTTTTCAATTCTATTTGGCATCTAGCTGAAGGTTTTGTAGCTAAATGTTTAAAGATGCCCAGTGCACTTCACAAAAGAAACTCTTTAGTTGGAATGAGAAAAACCACCCAATGGTTGAAAATATTTCGGTATCTAGTTAGGGTTTTGATTATGTCTTTATTGCTTCCCAACATATTGGTTAGCAAAGTTTCAGCATTAATAAGCAACAAGTATGAGTCTAAGGTACCTGATTCCCTGTCTTAAATGTTTCTTCTTGACATCTTGGATTCACTTAGGAGTGTGATTCCAGTTATCAGCCCAAATTGAAAAGAAACATGCAACATATGGTGATGTAGCAGGAAAAGCATAGGAGAACACTCTTCTGATATCAGCCAATCACTGCTATGACAAAGGATTTTGGGGAAGTCAACTTGATCATTCTCGGACATTTTTGTTGTTTTATCAAATGAAGATAATACTCCCATTCCAGCTTACTTCCCAAGATCATGGTGGAATCAAGTGTGATGATAGAATGTGAACAACGTCCACACTCTGGAAGGCTTTCAATAAATGAAAGATACTTCCTTATGTCAGGCTACCCAAACTTGACCGAGAAGGTGGAGGGCCTTCTTTAATGATGTGGTACCAACCAGAGATTCATTGCAGACCCATTTTGGGGCAGGCTAAAAGAATGAAACCTCCAGTTTATATGATTATTTAAAATCTGCTAATTTAATCCACTCCTGCTCCTGAGAATCAACTTTAATTTGCAGTTTTGAGTTCTAGTAGATATTTTTAACCAATGAACAAACATTTAAGGATCTTCTTTCCCTGAAAGTAGGATAAATTTCAACTTTCTCTGTATCATACTAGATTAAATACATCAATCTTGAAATTAAATCTGGGGCTGGGGATATAGCTCAGTGGAATAAGCGCTTGCCTAGCAAGCGCAGGGTCCTGAGTTCGATCCCCAGTACCGCAAAAAAAAAAAAAAAAAAAGAAATTAAATGTGAAATTTATACTCTACCAAAATTTTCATTGTTAAAGTTCAAAAAATGCTTAAATAAGCACTATTTAATTCATTTAACTTTTAGCACTTGCTTATTAATGGTTCATTTCCTTCTGGAATAGAATAGAAGGATTACAACCTTGAACTTATATTCTGGAAAGTGACAGAATTGATACATTCCTCAGGTCTTAGAAATTGTAATTTATGAAGACTTAATGTGTATGAGAAAAGTTTAATGATGTGTAAAATCAGATTGGGTATAAGCACTGATTTAACTAAAACTAGGTATACTAATCACCTAGGTTCAAGCTAAAAATCTGAAAATTTAGAGATGCTGAAAGCACATTCCGTTATATTTGCAGCCTCGTTGTGTACCATAGTGCGTGATATAAGGTCCACCTTGAGATCAAGTATCAGACCAATCTGGAATCCAATAAAAATGAACCATTTATATTTCCTCTTTTTAAAGTTATGATATTGATATCTACTGTCCATTCTTCATCAGGTGTCACAAGAATAAAAACTCACAAAAAATGAGACGCTTTAGAGCAAGTGCTTTGGAACCTATAAGGTCTTATACAGACTCACATCCTGTTCTGAGCTCAGTAAGTTGATAATAGCATGTAAATGAGTGTTCCCAAGCTTAGTATGAGTTCCACATATTAATATTATTTTCAGTGTCCACTATTTTACCTGCCTTGCTAAAGTTCTGCCCCAAATATCAACAAAATGTTGACATTGTTATTTTCCTTAATTCTTCATTTATTGAAGCTCCACTCCTATCAATCATATATTAACAACTTCTGTCAATTATAACCTGTAACTAGTTCCCAGTACTTCTAATGAGCTGCATTAGCGTGGTCAGGCTTTCCTATTTTTTGTACTTTCAAGCTTTGTCTATTGTAACTACTTCAGAATGTGCAGCTGGTAATGGACGTTTGTGCCATGTGTCTGCAGGCTGGGAGGAAAGAGTGATTCTTCCTAATTAGAACCAAAGACAAGGAATCTTAGAAAGTATTGTTTTGCTTTTATAAAAAGTTCCCCCAAACCCCCCAGAAAGTCATTATTTAAACGTGTGGATGGAAGGATCCTTGTTCTTAAATGTTTGCTGTCATCATGATTCGTGGAGATAAAAGGGAAAAATGTTCAAATGAAAACTTTATGAGTTTTCTATTCAAAAGTTTGGACCCAATGCATATTAATGGCCTGCTGGAAGATATTTGTTTTATTGCAATTTCTACCAAATTATGCATTCTGAGTCCTGAAAGAACCCTTGGGCTACCCTCATGCCTTACTTATATTCTACAAAACAGTCCTTGCTAAGGAGATGGTCCAGACTTCCTCCTAACCCAGCTTGGAGGCAGATGTTACCTCACTTATGGGAAGTAATCCTCTTAATGCCCTTCTTCCTGCTGTCAGGGTTTGGGGGCAGTGGGAGGGGACCAGGGAAGGCCGACACATGATTAATATTTGATACTATACAGTTTGAGTGGAAGTTCTGACTACTGAAATCTCCCTTCATATATGACCCCTATAAAAGAATGTGAGTATGGATGTGTGTATATCTCTATAGTATTTCCAGAGTAATAATTTGTTTTCTCTGAATAAGCAGAAAACACAGTGACACTAATGATTAAAGTGCAGAAGGATTTTGTTTTGCTTACATAAATACTGTTATTGACAATCCAAATAGATTGCTAATACAACCATTACATTTTGAATTAGAAATTTACTTAGCTCAGCTGTAAAATCAGCTGTAAGAACAATACCATTTTTGCTTTAAGGGTAAAATGCATCTGGGGATACAGACAGGAGAGCAAAGAGAGAGGAGACTCTTAATCTTTCATTTGGCTTTCTGTGAATGAGGAATATTCAAAAACTCAGTTAGTCCAAGTATCTTCATTTTATGTATGAGATAGAAAATAGTATTAACAGAAAAATGGGGAGGGAATTTTCTTCTTCAGCTTCTCTTTGAAAGACCATATTAAAATTCTATTTTTTATTGTTTTTTTTACATTTTATGCATGATTTTTGTTGATTATACATTTATGTGAAGACATTATGTGGACCTGCAAATCAAACAAGTGAAATACATTCATATACTGATTCAAAAACCGATAAAAATTATTAGTATATACGAGGCAGCGTCCTGCACACAGCGTGCTGCACTGAAAATGTACTTTAAGGTGGTTTTTTATGATCTTGATTTCCTAAAGGGAGAAGATTCAGTTCGCTGAGAGGAATTCAGACGGTGGGTGAGACTTCCCAGAGTTACATAGTTGATGAGGCAGTTGGCATTTCTCCCAGTTCTGTACTATTTTATATCATGTAGTTCTGATCTCCTATGGCTTCTGGATCAAATATCATCTCCACGATTTCTGCCATATTTAAGTCACCTGTCTATACTACAGCAGCAGTGCTAATAGTCCGCTTGTGGTTACTTCCTTCTTGTGGGGTTGAGGGGAAATGGAGAGCTTAGTCAAAAATTGGAAGAAGAGATGAAAAGTATCAATGTACACTGAGAAGCCCCGAAACTAATAAACAAACAAAAGAGAGAACCCACAAGGATCATAAATTCCTATGACTCAAAGCAGTAGTTAGGGCTAAAGCAGACTAGTACTAAGTGTTGGTCTGAAGAAAATCAGTATTGTTCATACCAGGAATAGTGCTGTTGATCTCTTATTCTGTGAATGTAGGTGTGCTACATGGTCCTCTGTTCCAAGAAGAAACAATTTCACATCAATTATAGATAAAACTCTTTTGAGCGTATATGAGGGATGATTTCTCAGACTAGATAGGTTTAAATGCCAGTTTAGAGTCAAGGAAACCATTTCAAGAACACAAAAAAAATAAGAAAAAGTCTCTGCAGAGCTTTATTGCCAGGTGGATACGTATTGTTCACGGGGCACAAGAGAACATTTAATTGCAGGAAAGTTAAATCACATTGCCACCCAGACCACATAATGACACAATGGCAGAACTGGAATTACAGAATAGTCACAGTCTGTGTTAATCACGCACAAAAAAACCCATAGGGACTACACATGTAAGTTACTCAGTTATAGTTAGAAACCTCCTTCCAGGGGATGGGAAAGCTTCACGTCTTGCACCTTAAGGTTGGCTCACGGTCTCCTCTCTCCTCTCTTAGCACTCACGAGAATTTCCTAACTCACAGACATCTGTCTAGTCTGAACACCAACTCAGGTTAGTCTTTTGTTTGCACTTTGCCTGCATCCTTAATACTGCGTGTGCCTGTCCTTTTGCTAATTTCGGAGGCACGGAAGAATTCCTTCCAGCCTTTGAGCATACCTTAAACTGAAGGACTGTAATTGGACATCCATTATTTTGCCGCCATTTTAAAAGTATTCTAGCAGGTTACCACAGCCGAGAGCCCCTTCATCTGTCTTCATGCCATTGTCTTAAAAATACTAGATGGTGAATTAGAAAAAATTGTTTTGTTGTGAGGATTAAAATAAGTTTTTGTGAGAGCAAAAGATAGCTTCTCACTCACTCCAGAAGATGTTTGTCTTATGACAGATTCCATCTTACTGCCCAAAAAATTGAGTGTTTTCCTAGAGGTCTTCTCATGGCACGTCTGGAGGGTGTTAGGGACGGTATCACCATGCACACCTTCTGATTCTGTCCTGCTCTGTGCTTTGACACAATGTGGATTATTAAATTATTCAGGGAATTTTTATCATGCATATTCTTCTTGGTCTACATATTGTTAAATCATTTATTTGTGTTTCATTTAATGGCCATTTTGGTGCCTCAAATAGAATCAAATGCTCTGAATTGCTATGCACATTTCTGCACAGAATATCATGAGTGTAAATGTATTTTACAGTTTAAAAAGCATATAAAATATGCATAATGTCATGTGAACTAATATAAGTTTGGTCACATTTGAAGGGTCAGCTGAGTCTTGTAGGCCAGTTTATGGTTTAACAGGTTTGCAAAAACCCTAATTTAATTTAATGTAAGGCCTCTCCCAGGGGGAATAAATCTGAAAAACTGTATACCAGTATGATGCTTTTGCATGTGTGACCATGTACTTCTATCCCAAGTATATTTTATAATATATAAATAGCTGATAGAAATTCTAAATAAAACAGCTGTCTTTGGCTGTATTTTGGGTATAAATAGAATCATAAGTAATCCTGATAAGAAATTTTCTGCAAAATTTCCCTTAATATAAATCCTAATACATAGAGATTACTGTCTGATAGTGTAATTATGACTGCATGCTGTATTAGCTTCCCAGGATTGCCATACAAAATGCCATAAATTGAACTACTTAAACAAGTGAATTTATTTTCGCCAAGTTACAAAAGCTCTATGTCCAAAATCACAGCGGTAAGAGGAGGGCCACATCCCTTCTAATGTCTCCTTTCCAGCCTCTGAGAGTTACTGCCAATCTGCAAGTTCTTGGCTTGTGACCATGCTAGTTCAGTCTGCTTCTGTCTTCAGGGAGAATTTTGTCTTTCTATCTTTTGTGTGTGTGCACGTGTTTGTATCTGAATCTCTTCCTCTTGTGAGGATATCTGTCATAAGGACACCCAGCCTAATTCAGCATGATCGCATATTAACTTAATTACATCTTCAAATCTCTGTGTCTAATTAAGGTCCCTTCCCCTGGTCCCGGGGGAAGAACCACTGTTCAGCCCAGTGCACAAACTAAACTTGTGTGATTATTTCAAAGATATGAAATATGTGTTTACAACTGCTACAAAAATCAAGTAGTCACTATTTGTCCAATTGTACATGTTAAAAGACACTATACAAAACAGTTGCCATCCCAGAAAGATTTATTTATTTATTTTTTCTATAAAATTTTCTTTAAAACTCTTTATAAGTCTCTCAAGAAAAAATCAGAAATTTTCAGTGACACGAACTGTGAACACCAAATGTTATCACTCGGTTTGCTACTTTACATAACTTACCAGCCATAGCTCTCAATTTCTTTATTAATGAATGAAAATGCAAACCATGGAATTTAAGCACTATTTCCCAAAGTACTTATTTATTCAAAAATTAAGACCTTGAAGAAATTTGGAAGCCACTGCTAATTTTTTGCTCACCCAGCTACCCGTTTTTTCCTTTCAGCCTGAGACTGTATGCATGAACATTTGAATATTTTGCCTTTACATTTTTCTCTATTAAGAAATCATTTGAATAGATGTCTTTCTTTGCATTTTAAAATCCAGAGTCATTTTAGACATATGACTGTATATACAAATTTTTCATATATATACTAGAAGTGATCAAATTGACACATATAAATCTTACTCATATCACTTTTAGTAGCTACAAATTATGCCAAAGAGTTTATGTATCATAATTTGTTAGCTATTTTATTCTAGTCAATTAACAGTTATTCCACGTTTATTTTATAATTTTTACTAATAAAAATGTGTGAACAAAACTATTAAAACAGAATGTAATATACTGTGATACCTCGGTTCACAAACTGAAATCATCCCATGATTCCGGCCTTACTTAGGTTTGTCCCTCAATCTGGAGTTCATGAACAGAAACAAAATTTGGCCAAATGCTTCTAAGTTTTGAACCTAGTTGTTTGCAAACAGAAGTGTTCATGAACCGAGGTTCATGAACCATAAGTTGAAACTCAAACTTTTACACATATTGTTAATTTTAAGAGACATTGCTAGATAGCTTTCTTTAAACTAGAATTTTTCTCCATCTTTTAGGGAACATCTAAGAATCAATTTCAAATTGAGAAAAAAATCAAGAGCCTCTCTTTGGCCTCTGAGAGACTTCAGCCATATTAACAGAATGCTTATATAAACTTTTAATTCTCATATAATCTTGCAACATGACTGATTTGAAAGCGTCAAAATTGTTTTAATGTCTAATATTTTTATTAAAAATATCAAATTTATTTGAGCAGTAGTTAAGATATTCTGAACTGAATGTACAATTATATTGTGAATTTCTTAAAAGTAGTAGGAGTATTGTGTCCCTTAGGACTTCCTCTACCTAGAGTAGCAATCATTTGAACTAGACGCTCAAAAACTGAAGATGAGGATAATGTTTATGCATTTTATATCAGAGCCTTCATTTGTTTCTTTTCTTTGTCTTTTTCCTTTTTCACTCAATTTTATCTGTTATTCAGATTAATGTGTTCATTGAGGTCTTATTTAATTTTCAAGTATTCTGACATTCAAAATTTAATGCCTGTTAGTCTGGATTCTATATAGCATACCACTAAACCATTCTTTCCCTAAGGCTCCAGCAACTCTCAGAGCCAAATTAATGGTTATATTGATTAATCCTCGCTTATTATTAACTAGTCTTCACTTACTATTTCAACAACTAACCACTCACTAATTTTTATCAGTCAATGCTTGCATCGTACAATGGCTACACCTATCTATAAAGGTTGGTACCTGTATACAATGTTTTTGTGCTTCTTTTTCCCAACTCTTCTCCCCCTCCATGTTGACCCCTTTTCATTTGGAAAAGATCTGTCTTCCTGTTTTCTATCATCCGTCTTTAATTTTGCTCCTTAAAACATTTATACTTTGGCTTTCTCCTATAAGAGAAACCAAGTGATATTTAAGTTCATAGGTTTTATTTATTTCCCTTAATATTATGACTTAAAGGTGCATCTATTTTCCTACAAATCATGTTCATCTTTCTTCGTGGCAGAGCGTACTCCATTGTGCTTACATTCCACATGTGTTCAGCCAGTTATCCATTGACAGACATACAGGCCACTTTAAAAATTTAACTATTATGAATTGTGCTACCATAAAATCAAGCATGCATGCACCATTCTAATGTTATGTCTTTAACTTTTTGAAGAAGACACCTAGAGTAGAAATAGTTGGTTTGAATGGAATTTCTGTGTTTAATTTTTTGAGGAATCACTGTACTGATTTCCACAGTGGTTGCACTAGATCATATTTCCACCAGCAATGTAGAAACAGTCCTTTTGTCCACACTGCCACCTGCATTTGTTACTGTTTAGGGGCTGGAGGTACAGCTCAGTGGGGTAAGTGCTTGCCGCTAAGCACTAAGGCCCTGAGTTCGATCCCCGGTCCCGGAAAAAAAAAAAAAAAAAAAAAAAAGAGTACATTTCTGTTACTGTTTGATGTCTTGGTGCTATGCAATCTTTCTCAAGTAAGATGAAATCTCAGTGTTACTTTAGTTTGTATTTTTCTAATAGCCGGTGATGCTTAATATATTTTCATATATGTATTGACAATTTGAACTTCTGATAAGTATCTATTCATTCCAGTTGCCCATTTTTTGAATTTTAGACCTTTTTTACTTTTTTATCACTACATTTTTGCCATGCATAATAATATTCATCATGGGGAATTTGTATCTGTACAGAACACACCTTAATTCTTTTTTTTTTCCATTCCCCTCCTCTTCCTTCAACCCATCTTCCGCTCCTCATGTACAAAAGCTTGCTTGCATTTTTCTTTAAGTTCCCTTTGTCTTTTTAATCCCTTTGGTCTTCTTTTCCATCCCTCTCCCCTCTCCCTTGTTCCTCTTCCCTTTGAACAAGTTCTTTCTACTTTCTGCTATCTGTCCTCAGTGTGTTCCATACTTACCCTTTGGGTTTCTTGCACAAGAGAAACAATGCAATATTTAATCTTGTGTGCAGCATTTATTTCACTTAAAATTAGGGTCTAAATATGCATCCATATTTTATTGGGTCTTTTAGGGATTTTTTGGAGATCTTTATGTGTTCTGCATAGTAGTTGTTTGTTTGAGGAGTAACTGGCAAAATGTCTCCCATTGTGTAGAAAGCATCCTTATTCAGTTGTTTCCTTTGCTGTACAGAAGCTTCTTAATGTGTTATCAGCCTATTTGTTGATTCTTTGTATTACTTCTCATGCAATTGGGGTTCTGTTCACATAGCCCTTGCCTACGACGATGTGTTCAAGAATTTTACATATTTTGTCTTCCACCGGATTGTGTTTCTGCTTTAATATTTATGTCTTTTACCATGTCATCCTCTAAACATTCAGGGCTTCTTTCACATCCATCTCTCATCATTTCAATTAATTTGCCCGTTACTTTTTAGTTTCTTTGTTAGTCGTGCTTGTCCTTCCAGTCTGTATATTCTTCAAGTGTGTTTCTTCCTTCAACATCGTGTGCCTAGAGTCTATCTATGGAATGAAAAACACCTGCATTTATGTTGAAGGCACGCAAGATTACTTTTCCTTTTGAATCATCTCTTTTGAGTTGTAAACTTGAATTGCATTTAGTCTCATAAAAAAATTGCACTGACTTAAACAATATAAATGTTTGAGTTATCCCTCTAGTAGTAAAATATATAGAACATAGCCTGGTACTATATATCAAACCACAGGGACTAAAGTTCTTATAATTTTTTGAGTTTCCCCTGTGAATGTACAAATAGTTGTCAAAAATTACACGTTGCATTCTGGGATCAGAAGAAAATGTAAAGAGGGATGACAAATATGACAGCCGTGGAAATCACTGTCTGATTCAAGATGGTGTAAAGGCGTAGGAAAACGGCCCTGTGCAGCCCCCTCCCACTGTTAGAGGGCGTCCCCGGGTCCTTGTGGAGAGGCTACCCAGTACATCTTCTGCTCAAAATTGTGTCATTGACAGACTACCTCATACTTCAATGAGAGTAAAAATTACTTGCTTTGTGTACAATTTTTAACTTAAATAAGTTGAAGTAAAATAAATCCTGGTAGAAAAAATGACTGGAAATAGATGTTAGTCATACTTAATGCACATCTAAACATATTTAATTTATTTACTATAGTTTTTGTTTTTGTTTTTTGATACATAGTCTCACTGTGTAATTCAGGCTGGATTTGAACTCACTATACAGCCTGGGCTGGCCTCAAAATTGTGTTGATATTCCTGCCTCAACTTCCCCTTACAGTCATGCACCATCATGCCTGGCTTATATACTATAGTGTTTTACAAGTGTCTAAAATGTGTTTAAAATGAAACCATATATATGTATGTATGTATGTATATGAAAAAAAAAAAAAAATATATATATATATATATAAAAGAAAGGGATATATTATATATTTCTTTTTATTTTCCTAAACCTGACCCCATCATATAATCTTGCATTATTCAGTAAAAAGAACAGAATATCATACATCGAATGTTGGAATCTAGCAGGGGAGTACTCCTGTCACATTTATGCCTTACTGTCAATCTGTAAATCTTATTCCTGAGCAAGTCCTCTCGACGCTCCCAAAACTGTTTGCATTTGAATCTTTATCTCATTCTGCTTTGTCTCCTCCTTAGACCCACCACCCTCACCTCCTTGGCCGCCTCTCACCTGAAAGACTCACTGGTGTCCCTGCTTCCACTCTTTCCCCTGAGCCCTACTGTGTGTCTTTACTTGGGAGGCTCACTGATCACAATAGTTCTCTTTTGAAAACCTTCTGCTAACTTTCTAACAGACTTAAGACAAAATCCAAACTCTTCACCACATATCTACTCTGTGTACTACTCAGTTATCTTTTCTGTCAGTTTCTTGTTCAGTTTTTCCTTAATTAGTCCTGAAAGATACAATTATTTCCCTTTTGTTCCCTTTTTTTTGTTTGTCTGCCTCTGTAAAGTCTACATGTCTTTTAGGCATAAACTTTGGCATCTTTCCTCTCATACCCCAGAAATTTTCATGATACCAACCAAACAGTCAACATTAATAAATATTTGTTAAATGAATGAATCAATGTCTTAGGCACCATATAATCAAAGGCTCATTATCTCAGAGTACAACTAAAATTGTGTAGAAATTCTGTCTATCTTAAGATAAATGTAAAGCAGACCTGATGCCACTATCATTTCCCCCAAATCTATCCAAACTTCCCTCACAACTACTTCTTTAACAACTAGAATAGACTACAGTTTTCCTCTCTTTTTTTTAAACAGCAGGAGAATATCATTAATGTTTAATATTTGAGCACAGGCCAAGGTTTCTGTTTGTAAGTCTCAGGAGGAAAGAATTTTGATAATTGAATGATTTCCGGCAGGGACGCACATTCCCAAATCCACATGCACTCATGTCTGCCCCAGTCTCCACTGCCAAGACACTTATTTATTCTGTGTCTGAGGCTTTCCAGTTTAAATAAGTCCTTCTGCCTCATTACTGTGTCCACTTGTATCTGGTGTGCAAATTATTTTCTCACTGAGTCCATGCCATGGTGTGTTACTTGAGGAGCATGTCTTCAGCTCACATAAGTGCGAAGGTGTCCGTGAGCATTGTAGCACAAATTAGGAGATTTTTTGAATGTATTAAAGCTTAAAATAAACTTCTAGTCTATTTAGGATCAGCAGCTGAAAAGCTTCTGTTGTCAGCAAAGTTCAAAATAGAAAATGCAAGTTAGGGAGATTCCATTATGGCTTTTCCTTCTTTCATTGCCCTAAAAAATATTTATTTTGTGTTTCTTAGACAAGGTTCATGTAGTAAATGTAATTTTCTAGATACTTATTCAAATGTAATGACTGCCAAACCTCCATTTGTTTGTTCCAAATGCCTGGGCTTTTCCTTGCTTCTTAAATCTTTCCAGCCATATGGAAAGGGTGCAGTTAATAAGCTGCCACTGATGAATCTGGTATGGGGTTTGGCAGTGAGGACAGTGGGAACTCAGTTTTGTTGTAGTTGAGTATTTTGTAGACAGTGCACCAAGAAACAATTTAACTGCTTGTGTATATAGGGGGAAAGACACCATTTATATTGTGGTATTTAAAACGTTCTATTTGTGTTTAAAGCTCTTTCTACCGCTTTCTCTATCTCAGTTCTTGGAAAACTATAAAGAATACTTAAAGTTTTTATTTATACTTTTAGGCAATGATAAGACACATAGAGGGGCCCACAACATTAGATGGGGAAAGAATGAAGTGCGCGGAGGATTTCCAAGCAAGAGCGACACTGACGATAGCTGGCAACTGTTTAGTACTTACTTTGTGTCGGTCAAGTGGTTTATGTCGATTCATTGGGTTTAAGTCTTCTGAAATTATAGGGACTCTAATTATACATGGGAATACATGTTTTTATCCTTATCTGACACCTGACAAATTGAGGCACAAATGACGTAAACAATAGCTCAAAATCACACAGAATAGCTACTGAATGCCCAACATGCAGACTTTAGTATTAGGCCTGGATATGAACATTTATCTGCTTATGAAAATGGAGAGGATATTTCTAGAAATACACTGTTATGGTTTATACATTGTGCCAACTTGGGGATTCTAGAGGTTTGGCTGAGTAACTCAGCAGGAAGCCAGGGTGCTTACTTTGTATATACATCCTGAGCCTGTGAAAGAGGAGGGCATGGAGACTATGTGAGAACTACATGCCCTCTGAGTGGGGGTAGGCTGTTTACAAGGTAAGGGAGAGAAAGAGGCTGCTTGCCTGCGATTCCTCTCTTATGCTCTTGTGGTTTTTGCTGTGCTCTGCCACCATAAATGTTTGCCCTCTGCCATGTGCCACTCTGCCTCTGAGTCAGCCAAGTATGGACTGAAACCTCCACAAACTGCAAGCTAAATAAACCTTTCCTCCCTTCATTTTGGGCATTGGGTATTTTGTCTCAGCAATGAGAGAAAAATAACCAAGACATACAGTAATGTCCAGTTTTGGTCCACAATGTCTACAGATAGACGGAAATCTCCAATGATTACAAATTCTATACAGGAGCACTGCATGTCACAACACACAGATGGCTTCTAAAAGATTAAGGAGCAGGTCACATATACAGCACGGCTATGTGTTCAAGGGCTGGCTCATGTTCTGGATGGGAGAAATGAGGGGGACAACATGAGAGTTCAGCACATAAAGCAGAATTGCTTACAATTTAAGAATTACACATTTAAAACTGTAACCTTCCATATCATATGTTTTAAACAGCAATTGACTTCAGGTAACTGAAATCTTGGAAGGAGAACCTGTGGGTAAGGGGACAGCACTGTAGGCTTGAGTAGAATTTCCAGTCAGATACAGCAACAGTGCTAAGAATTGCCTCAACTGCATCAGCATGAACATGAATGTTTGTAACAGTAACACTTACTTGTATCATTTGAGCACATTAGAAGGGTTGTTTAAGCTCAGTTATCAGCTCCACAACTAATGAGTCATATAATCTCATTTTATTTTATTTTTATTTTATCTTTTTTCATCACTTAGCTGTTGAGGAACCTAAATGACTCAGTCCACATAGAGATACAGAAGACTAACTGTCACATCAGAAAGTTACATTTTAGTTATGTGATTAAAGATTTTATTTAACAGCTAGAAATTTTTAAATGTCAAAAACCAAATATGATGTCTCTAGACACAAATTACTTTCAGATAGTTTAGCCATCAGTTTTTAAAAGAGCATAGCACACATACTTTAAATATCTGGTACCAGGGAGATGGCTTCAACATTCATTTTCAACTCGTCACTGGGGCTTTCTTATCCTACAACCAATGCAATCAGAAACAAAACCAGATCCCACTAATGAGAAAAACATTTAAAAAGTGAACCCTAATGAGATTATAATTCTATAAATCAGTCTGCACTCTGTAGGGAGATATTACTTATTAATAAAAGGTAAGATTTTTTCATTATTGCTTCAATCAATTCAGGACAAACCTTTCATGTTTCGTTTTGACTCTGTGTAGATGACTTGTCTGTAGGCATGATACAGCACTTCCCCCAGGTCTCCGGTGAAAGGAACTGGCAGTTTTCCTAATGACTTTCTTTCTATTTTATGTACCTTCCACATTGTACCTTTGCCTTTCTCTTTTTGCACTTCTTTTGGCTTGGCTGAAGTCATGGCCAATTTTCTTTAATTCATTTTTCTGGGTAATATCTTTCTCAAAGTTCATACCGCCCCACTTACCCACCTCCCCAGCTGGGAATACCTCAAAGCTGGCAAGCTGATTCCCTAACCAAGCAGACGCCAGGCTGACTTAGAGTCCCCAGTGCTCAGGAGGAAAAATACACAAAAGAGCACAAGGGAGGACACAAATGTCTGACTCTAGAGTTTTTGGTCATATTCACATAACACTGGTGCAATTTTAAAGGATCCATTACAAATCCTTTATGAAGAATAAATTCAAAAGACTATGTAGATTTCTCCCAGTAGTTTTCCATATGAAAATATTTTGTTTGAAATTCAGTACTAAAGAGTATCTGGAGTTAATAAAAGGAAAAATTTATTCTGTCCAGATGAATGAATTTAAAACCAAATTTTCTTACTGAAGAATAACAGACTATACAATATGTTGGAAGCAATGTTAAATAGATACAGTGGTTTTAGAAATATATATATTATGACTGAATTTGTCTTCTTGCATATTAAACATTAAAGCACGGAATGAAAATTTAAACATTTGTGACATATGTGGTAGTTAGTTTAAAATTCACTTGGGCTAATTTCTTGATATTCTTTCTTGCCACTTGTGACTTATAACCAGACTGTTAGGGTTAACATTCTGTTTTCAGAATGCCTTTTTATCTTAGAAAAAAAGGAAAAAAGAAAAAACAGCAAGGTACAACTGAGCAAAGAAAATAAAAAGGAATCCATTACCTTAAACTCTATTACATATGTGTGTGTGTGTGTGTGTGTGTCTATACATACATACATACATACATTGATATGTATATATTTGTTTATTCAAATACAAAATATAATGGTCACTTTAAACTCAAGCTTTAGGCTGCTTATCTTCACATACAGAATCAGAGCATAGATAACCAGACTCCCTGCATTCTTCCACACAAACATGCCCATCTCCTCTTGCTTTGAGCACAGGTGTACAGCCCGTGGGGATAACTGTGTGGTGCCAATGCACACACAAAAAGCATTTTTATCAAAAACACACTTGACAACTCTTATGCACAAAATCAAAGCACAATAACTTTAGGGACAAATGCAGGATTTGGAGGCAAACTTGTGCCAAAATCCTCACAAAGACAATATTTCAAAGACCATCCTGAGGGTATATGATTAGGTGTGTGGATTAAAGATGGATTTTCTTTGCAAAGGCATCCTTTCCTTTCAAGGGCTATAAGAGTGAAATTTCCTGGGTACATTATTTCGCATATTTTTGTTACATAAAAGTCATGAAGTGTCCACCCACCCAGTGATACAAAGTCACAGCCATTCGTAAGGCAGAAAGGAGAATGAATCAACCTAAGGGAGGTTTAATTATGTGACATGACCAGTGCTGTAACAGGAAAATGAACGAAGAAGAAAGAACATATGATTTAAAAAAAAAGAACACGTGGAGTGGAGACCGATATACATGGGTTCCAACCCTGCCTTGGTTACCGCCGGTCTCACAGAAATACGGAGAGAGCTGGAGGAGCGGGGGCCGTAAGCGCCTGAGACACTGGGGGCGCCCACTGCATGGTAGTTATTATTCTCAACATTAGGGGAACAAAGACCTGTGTAAACCCTGACTTTCCTCCTTGAAGTAGGCAAGTCTCTTTGCTTGTGGACTAGTTTTAGATGATCAGTAAAGACTAAAGTGCGCCAAAAGGAAAATTACGTACGGTGAGTGCCACCAGCGATGCTGCTTGAGAATTGCGTTGGAGGTTCCAGCATCCCTTGCTTTCCGTGAGGCTCCCCATTGCCGCCTGTGCGGTCCCTGTTTGCTCCTCCCTGTGTGGGAAGAGATTTTCAGACAGTAGCTGTTTCTCAAAAGCTGGAGGTTCCTCAGAGGAAAGAACGCACGCCAGCCACTTACCCTTGGGCCCACGCATTCTCTGCTTCATAGATTGTGCCCAATTATACCGTATTTGCTGAAATCTGAAAAGAAGTGTAGAGAACTTTTTAATCCTGGAGCCCACATCCTGTAAAATCTCAGGCTCTTTGGAGAGCTGTCAGGTAGACACCTCCATAGCTACTCATTTAGATATAACAACAATAAAAGTAACCAATTTTAAATATCAGCATTCTCGAAAGTCTGGTTTTTAAGCTTTTTACTCTTTTTATAAATTATTTTAAAATTTATATCTCTTTTAAAATACATCTGACGTTACATTATTATTTTACATTGTCCATTATGTGAGATTAATAGTCACAAGAATAATTTTTCTCATTGAGGCTAAATGAAGTAAATCAGACATAAACAGTTAGATATCACATGGTTTCTCTAAAAGAAACACAAAGTATAAACGACTTGGGAAGAAATAAGACAGACTGCGCTAAGCATAGATATAGATTTTGAGGAGGGATGAAAGGGGAAGGGAAAGTAAAAAAAGGATCGAGAGAAGATGCCAACATGTACCAATTCCCAATGACCAATGTATTTGTTATTTATAATAAACATATACCAATTTAAAGGGGAAGAGAAAAAACAGGAAAAAGAGTATAGCTCCACGCAGCACTCTGGAAGAGCACACGCCTGAAACTACCTATGAAAGATAAAATGAAAAAAAAATTGAATAGACACTCATTGTATAACTTTAAACACTGTGTTTAAAACTCAAAACCCTTATCCTAAAACACGCACCCAGTTAGTATAAAACTGCGTACACTGGCAGGCCAAACTCTCATGTATTGGGTCTTTAAGGGAAGGACACAGGCATAGCTATCGGTAGCAACACAGACTTCTTTATCTTGTTCTTCTGCCGTTCTCAACACAGAATTTCTACATCTTCTGCCATATAGGATGCTGCAAATCCTGCCACTGAGTCCCTCTTCCAGTCACATAAGAAACGGAAGGACAGGTGACTCTTCCCTGAGGACTAACATACAGTGTCTGCACATCTTTGAATGCACATTTTCATGCTAAAACATACTTATATTTCTTACCGTGCTGCAATGGAGACTGAGAAATGTATCTTTTATGAAACACACACACACACACACACACACACACACACACACACACATCAGTTAAAATTCAGAGGACTGATTATCAGAACAATGACAGATGAATTAGATGTAAGGGGTAGCTAGCAGTGCCTCTTAAAAGCATCAAAGTCAAGAGCACTCTTATTTAGAAGTACAAGTTGCTTCATTGTTCAGATTCTTGAGTTTTAAAACAGAAAAACAATGATAATGCTAAATTTTCAGGGAAAATATACATGAATCATATGATCATAAATATTAACTATTTATGTCTAGTACATAGAATGAATTTAAACATTGCAGACCTACATATAGCAAAATTCTCTCTTTTAGTAAGAAATAACAGACCATAACAGCCAATAGCTAATGGTTAATGAGAATTGGCTATGTGCAAAGCACTGTGTTAACTCTATTTAATGTATTAACTTATTTAATTTTACCATATATCTTTAATACGTTACTATCAATGTTCCACTTTTATAAACTAAAAATAAACTAAAAAAAAAAAGAATGTATTTTTTCCATTGTAAGTGTAAATACTCTGATAACGTGCATTTTCTTAGTGTCTGAGACCCTAGATAGGAGAGTGGCCATATGCATGACTGACTGCAAAACCTGCACGTAGGAACAAGTTTGCTCCACTGACTGCTTTCTCCTGGACGGACCCACTTCCTCTGATGGCATTCCTAGAGACCAAAACATTCTTAAGACTCATTTTTTTTTTTTTTTGCAACTTTCTAGAGAGTCTGTGGCATAGTGATTTAAAATGGTTTTAAAATCATCCTTGATTTTGCTTTTATGTTATATTTGGAAATGAGGAGGTCCTTCAGAGAAAAGCTTATTGCAAAATTATTCTAGAAAAAAACCAACAGTTGTCAAGAATGAAGTGTTCTTGTAAGTTAAGAATAATATTTCCCTTGTGACAGATTAACTGATTATTGAGCTAAAATTTCAATATTCATGGGTTAAATGCAAAAACTGAGTATATATATTATTATTGTAAAAAATCCAGAGAAGTGTAACAATGCTAATATTTTGCAGAGAAAACGTATGCATGTTGCCTTGAAAAGTATGGCTTTGCATCTCTCTCCCCTGGTTTTCAAGCGTGAATTAAATGAAAAGTCAAACAGGTTTAAATATTTTAACATATTAGTCATTGCTTGTGTTTTTACCCATGTCGGTGATGTCCATTTTTCCTTTAAAAAAATAAAGGAAGGAAATCTTGTTATCATTGACAAAATAGATGAACATGGAGGACGTGCGCTATGAGGGTTAATGCAAGCACAAAAGCAGAAATACTGCACTACCTCACTTACATGTATAATCTAAAAGGCTGAGCTCATATTCAGAGAGTGACAGTGGTCAGCAGAGGTGCGGGGGGCACAAGGGGATGACTGGGGGAAGGATACAAAGTTTCAGTCGCACAGCAAAACTAAATACCAAAGAGCTTTGGTTCTATGTGGCCCTCTACTGTAAATAACAATGAATTTTATAACTGATAAGCAAATAGATTTTAAATATCCTCACCTTAGAAAATTAATGCATAGTGAAGGAATGAATATGTTCATTTGTTTGGTTTAGTCATTCCTCAGCATATAGAGATGTCAAAATGGTAGTTTGTACACAGTAGGTGTATGAGATTTTGTAAATATAACCAAGAGTGGAAGAGGAGGGGGATTTCTACTGGACCTCCTGTTTTAATTAGTTATTAGTTGTCCACATACATAAAGCTTCACTCTAGATGCTGTGCTAAACAGTAGATTAGCCACGTGAGATCAAATAGATGCGAAATGACAGATGAAATCTGTTGATACTAATAGTGTTTTCATGTAGTAATTCAGAGCACCCTCAGCCTCCTGATGTCAGGCAGGTAGCCCAAGCTATAAAGGTCACAATGAGCCTACTCCAGGACAGAAGCAGTGAGGTCGGGTGATCACGTGACTATGGTGATCCAGCGCGGTCAGAAAGCTTTGAAGATGAGAAATTAGATGCACATTCTTAGCACTGAAAGTGCTGAGTTAAATCCCTGAAAGTGGGGGGTGAAAGCACTTAGATAAGAAATAGCACAGGATTCACCAAGCAGTGATGCTTTGATTATTTCTCCAACCATCCATATGAGCTACAATGCTTCTACCTAATTATTTAGTGTTTACTCATGTTCGCTTCTACATGATATTTGTTTTTATGAATTTTCCTAAGCACTTTAAATACATCTAGTTAATCTATTTTGTAGCATCTTTTGTATGATTTTACATCCGCCACAGTTTGTTGTTGCTACTTATCACTTCAGAAATGTCACCAATAACTCCTGTTCTTTCTTAATTGAGATTTGACCCTAATTCAATATTATTGGTTTGTATAGTGCTAACGAGAGAGTGGCAAGAAGTGAGACTGGAAACTACGCTGTTGTTTGATCCCATAGGATTATTGCGCTGGCTCAGGAGTTGTTCATTTTACTGCCAAGGGAGATTTTATGATCTAATTTTCTGTATGACTAAATCATTCCAGTAACTAAACCATACTGTAGCAAGTACATTCAGGGCAGAAGCCTAGAAACTGGAGGCAAGAAGGTTATTATGTAAGCAGCAGACAACGGAACCTAAAACAGCAGAGAGACTGCGCAGAGAAAGAGGAAACCACTTTGAACTATACTAAGGAGTTAAAGTCAATGAGCAATAGAGATCAATTACATCTAATCAGGACATAACAGAGGGAGATTCCAAGGGTGATCCATGGGCTCTTGCCTGGGCAATCAGGACCTCATCATAACACCCTCCAGTATTGAGTGCTTATGCTATGTCAGGCAGTTAGCTAAGCTCTACTTACTTACCGTTTTATTTATTTAATATTTAAATAAAACTGTTACTACCTACACATTATAAAGTAAGAGAGTAGAACTTAAAGGTAATCTTCCAGGTCACAAAACCAACACATGGCCTAATCTTGAGCTCACATCAAAGGTCTTCCTTAGAAGAGCTATGGAGTCAAACTTGAGTACTTCATGAAAGCAGGACTTTAGAAATTTTTATTTTGTCAGTCATAAAAGTATTCAAATGAAAAATATTTTGAATGCAGTCACTCACATTCAAATGTAGCTTTTTCAGTTTAAACATCAGGACACTGACCTGGGTGTGGGGTTCCATGCCTGTAATCCCAGTACTCGGGATGCTGAAGATCACTACAAATTCCAGGGCAGGCTGGGCTACCAAGTGGGCTCAAAGCCAGCCTAAATTCCATAGTGAGACCCTGTCTCAAGAAAGCAAAGGAGAGACAGAAAGAGAGAGAGAGAGAGAGAGAGAGAGAGAGAGAGAGAGAGAGAGAGAGAAGGAAGGAAGGAAGGAAGGAAGGAAGGAAGGAAGGAAGGAAGGAAACAAAGGAACAGAGGAAGGACACAGGGAGGGAAGAGAAGAATAGGGAAAGATAGACATTGAAGACAAAACGAATATAGGAAATATTTTCAGAATGTTTGATGTTGTATTTCCAAAAATCTTAATATTACCCATGGTTTTAAGTGCATTATAGATAACATGCATACTTCAGAATTGTTACATTACATCACATTGTCTCCCTGGTGTAAGAACATGAAAGAGTAAACAAAGCCCAAAATGTACAATAGATAATAAGAAAGGGAAAGAAACTCCTCAAAGGAAGGAACAACTGGGATAAGGGAAAGAAGAAAAAATACTAAGGAAAATTTTATAAATTAGTAAATATATATATATATATATATATATATGGATTGGTGGCATAACTGCACTGTTGATGTCTGATGGTTTGTTGAGGAGAATAGTTAATGATTAATAGGGTTTTTGTGTTTTTATTTTTGTGTTTTACTATTTTGACCAATTTTGCATGCTAGTATCTGGTAATCTGAGTGATTTACGTGACAATAACAATTTGCAGTATAACAACCAATGGTGAATTCTTACAATCCTGCCTAGTGCTGCTATGTATTGTCTCTAATGTTCTTTTAAATTATTATTTACTTTTTCACTTTAATGATTTGATTAATCTTCTATTCTTACATCTGGTAATCTGAGCAACTTTGCTGAAGATAACAATATATAATATAACAACCACGGTTAATCCCTATCAGGTGGTTTGAAACCCTGTAACATTTCTAATGTCCTTGCTTTGTGTTGTTTATATTTCACTATTGTTCTCTTTTTTGTACTATTTTCTTTAAGATAAAAAAATCTAGTAATACTCTAAAAGCATGTAAAATACACTAAATCTATGTTCACATACCTTCATAATTTTGTTTCTTCATTTTACATGAATATTATCAGATGTGAACTGAATTGTATTTCCAGAAGTAACAGAAAAACTTCAACAATGCAAACAGTAAATGCAGGCAGAGAATTTACTGTGCCAAGACCTACTGGCATGATTCATGTAGCTCACGCTTGGCAGAAGACCACTGCGTTCTTGGCTCAAACACTTGCTAAGCGTCTGTTTTACAACATGTGGCTGCACCATTACAGTATCAGTTCCTGAGTATGCCTCTTGCTCCCTAATCAGCTGAGTTGGATCACCATGTTGCTATTGCTGGAATTGTTTGTATTCAAGAGCTGTGGTTGATAAAATTTTTCCCAGTGAGTTTATTCACTTTTATATCTTCTGTACTTAAAAATAGCAAAAGAATGCACAGCAAAGTTGACTTTTTGTGTATCATTTGGGAAAGAGTATGTGGCCAAAGTGAAATGTATGATTTAAAGAATGATCGCTGGAGAAATTTGACTCTAGCATTTTAGCAATATCTGCAGGTGAAATACAAGGTCATTCTCAACAAGTGTAATTCCTTTACCCTTGGATATTTTGATCGTCTGCAGCTTCTGTCTACTCAAAGATGTTTCTGAATTTTAGTACATTCTCAAACATATTGTCACAAGTAAACAGCATTGTTTTCTTTTCTAAATTTGCTTGGAATTACTTCCCTTTCTTTTGTATAGTATTAAGCCAGTGGTTATAGTATTAGTAGGTTGGAATGCCTTTTGATCCTTTTTTGACAGAGTTCAAATTGTTGATTAAATATAAAGACTAACTCATGGAATGACCCCCCTACTGTGTTAAAAGCTTAAAGCATATCTAATTTTATTTTACCTATTTTCATTTAACTTGAAAAGTCAGACAGTAAACTTGAACCTATATGCCCACTATATTTAATTTCAAATAAGATACAAAAATGTGTAATGTTCTCTGCTTATTAGTAGTTTTTTAAAAAATATTGAAATTCTTTTTATTTTAAAAGTGTAAGAACTAAAACATGTTAACAAACAGACACAAAGTAACATAAGAATAGTACAATCAAATCTGAGTTACAGATAAGGTGACAGGGAATCAACAATGGTTGTTGACTTACATACTGATAACTTCTAAGTGTATATTCAGAAAAACAGATATAGACAAGCAAAATTGATCAAACAATTAATCATCAACTATTCCTTACAATAAAGTGACCTAAGTCAGTAGTACAACTTCTTTTTAAAACGTGAAAGCAAAAAGAAATACATGAACAACAACAGAAAAAAAAAAAAAACGGAAAGCATTAAAGAGACACAAAGGAGCACAATAACAGTATAATCAGAATTGAATTATTGACAAAGCAACAGAAAACCAACAATAGTTGTTGCATTGCATATTGATATCTTCAAAATGTACGCTCTGGAGAACACATATAGACATACAAGATTGATCAAACAACCAGTCATCAACTATTCCTTACCACTAAGTGACATAAGACAATAGTAGAACCATGTTAGCCATCCTGCACATATGTATATACATATATACATACATACATTTTTGCCTCTTTCTTTTCTTCTTTCCCTCGTCCCATCTGTTCTTTACTTTTGAACAGATTTCCTTAATGTCTCTTAGTTTATGTTCCCACCCTCAGGTTCTTACACAGTGACACAATACGTTGCCTGCACATGTACCTCTGATTTATTTCACTTGTGAGTATGCTGTCCAATTGTGACCATTTGCCTACAAAGGCCCCAAATCTGTCCCTCTTTATAGCTGAATAATATTGCATTATATAAAAAGGCCACAGTTTTTTAATCCAGTCTTCTGTGGATGGACATTTCGGTTGCTTCCACAATTTAGCTATTACAAATTGCACTGCTATAAACATGGGTGCACATATATCAGAGTGATATGATGCTTTCAGATCTTCTGGGAAAATACCCAGAAGGGGAATAGCTGGTTTGAATGGAACCTCTAGACCTAGTTTGCTGAGAAATCTCCACACTGCTCTCCACAGTGGTTGCACCAGTCTGCATGCCCACCAGCAGTGTAATAGAGTCCCTATTTCTCCACAGCCTCGCCATCATTTGTTTTTTTTTTATCTTATTAATATTATTTTGTTGTCTTTTTTTTTTTTCTGGTACCAGGGATTGAACTCAGGACCTTGTGCTTGCCAGGTAGGCACTTATGCCATTGAGCTATATCCCTAGCCCAGCATTTGTTATTGGATGATTTTTTCATACTAGCCATTCTTACTGTGGTGAGATGAAATCTCAGTGTTGTTTTTATTTGCATTTATCGAATGACTAAAGATGTGGAACATTTTCTCATATATTTATTTGCCATTTGTATTTCTTTATTTGAAAAGTGTGTATTCATCTCAGATGCCCCTTCTGGATTGGATCTTTGAATTTGGACCGGTACATGTTTTTAAATACTTTGTATGTTCTAGATAGAAGACCTTTGTCTGAGGGACAGCCAGCTAGGATTTTTTCCCAATTTGTGGGGTTTCTTTTTACTTTGCTGGTGATTTCTTTAGAGGTACAAAAACTTTTCAGTAGGATGAGGTCCCACTTATTGATTTTTTGAAGTGTTTCCCTTGCAGTTTCATTTATGTTCATGAACTCTCTGCCTACTCCTATGTCTTCAAGATTTTTACCTACTTTCTCTTCCAATAGATTTAGAGTTTCTGTTTTAATGTTGAGATACGTGCTCCATTTTGACCTGAGTTTGGTGCATGGTAATAGACTTGGGTCTATTTTCAGTTTTTGGCAAGAGGCAAGCCAGTTTTTCCAGCACCATTTATTAAACAGGTCATCCTTTTTCCAGTGAGTTTGATTGGCTCCTTTGTGAAATATTAGGTGGCTGAATGTGTTTTTCATTGTGGCTGCGTCTTCCAGTTTGTTCCACTGATCCACAGGTCTGTTTTTTAGCCAGTACCAGGTTGATTTTATTACAGTAGCTTTGTAGTATAATGTTAGGCAAGGGATTGTGATTCCACCTGACTTGTTCTTGTTGCTCAGGATTGATTTTGCTATTCTGGGTCTCTTCTGGTTCCGGATGAATTTGGGGCATATTTTCTCTAGATCTGTGAGGTATGCTAATGGTAGTTTAATGGGAATTGCATTGAATCTGTAAAACAGTTTTGGTAGTATGGCCATTTTCACAATGTTGGTTCTTCCTAACCATGAGCAGGGGATATTTTCCCACTTACTGAAATCCTCTTCGATCTCTTTTTTCAGAGTACTGTAGTTTTCACTGAATAAATCTTTCACATTCTTTGTTAGACTGATTCCTAAGTATTTCAATTTCTTGGATGCTATTGTAAAGGGTATGGTTTCCTCAATTTCTCTCTGAGTCTGATTTTTGTTCGTGTATAAGAATGCTATTGATTTTTGGGTGTTGACTTTGTATCCAGCTACGCTGCTGAATTTGTCAATTAATTCCAGGAGTTTTCTTGTGGAGTTTTTGGGGTCCTCCATGTATAGTATCATGTCATCTGCAAATAGTGATAGTTTAACTTCTTCCTTTCCTATCCTTATTCCTTTTATTTCTCTCTCTTGTCTGATTGCACTGGCTAATGCTTCCAGAACTATGTTGAATAGGAATGGTGACAATGGACATCCTTGTCTTGTTCCTGACTTTAAAGTGAAAGTTTGCAGTTTTTGTCCATTTAATATGGTGTTGGCTGTTGGTTTGTCATAGATGACTTTGATCAGATTGAGGTAGAGGCCATCTTTTCCTATTGTTTCTAAGGTTTTTAACATGAACGCATGTTGGACTTCATCAAAAGCCTTTTCTGCATCTATAGAGATGATCATGTGGTTTTTGTCTTTGGCTCTATTGATATGATATATTACATTAATTGATTTGTGATTATTGAATCATCCCTGCATTGCTGGAATAAATCCTACCTGGTCCTGGTGTATAATTTTCCTTATGATTCGCTGTATTCTATTTGCTAGTATTTTGTTGAGTATCTTTGCATCTATGTTCATTAGAGAGATTGGCCTATAGTTCTCTTTCTTGGTTGGGTCCTTCTCTGGTTTTGGCATCAGTATGATACTTGCCTCCCGAAATGTGTTAGGAAAAGTTGCTTCCTTTTCGATTTCGTTGAAGAGTTTGAGGAGTGTTGGCATTAAATCTTCTCTGAATGTTTGGTAGAATTCTGCTGTGAATCCATCAGGGCCTGGGCTTTTCTTAGTTGGTAAGTTTTTTGTGACATCTTCAATCTCATTAATTGATATTGGGTTGTTCAGGATTTTTGAGTCTTCCTGATTCAATTCTGGTAATTTGTATGTTTCTAGGAATCTTTCCCTTTCTTCTGAATTTTCTATCTTATGGGAGTAAAGATTTTCAAAGTAGGTATTAATGATCTCTTGGGTTTCTGTGGGATCTGTGGTGATTTCATCCTTTTCATTCCTTATTGCATGAATTTGAATTCTTTCTTTTTTTGATAAGGTTGGCTAGGGGTTTATCAATTTTATTTATTCTTTCTAAGAACCAACTCTTTGATTCACTTATTTTTTGTAGAGTTTTCTTCATCTCAATTGCATTAATTTCTTCCCTGAGTTTTATAATCTCCTCCCTTCTTTGGGCTTTTGGTTTGGCTTTTTGCTCTTTTTCTAAGAGTTTGAGGTGTAGCATTAGGCTATTTATCTGCTGTCTTTCTGTTTTCTTTATATATGAGTGCATTGCTATAAATTTCCCTCTGAGGACTGCTTTCATTGCATCCCACAGATTCCGGTAGGTTGTACTTGCATTTTCATTTATTTGTAGGTATTTTTGAATTTCTTCTTTAACTTCTTGTGTGACCCATTGGTTGCTCAGGAGGTTGTTGTCTGATTTCCAAGTGTTTATGCGGTTTTTGGAGTTCCCTTTGTCATTAATTTCGAGTTTCATTGCACTGTGGTGTGATAATATGCATGGGATAACTTCAATTCTTTTGCATTTAGGTAGATATGCTCTATGGCCTAGAATGTGGTCAATTTTAGAGAAAGACCCATGTGCAGCTGAGAAAAATGTGTATTTTGTTGTTGTGGGGTGGAGCACTCTGTGTACATCTACTAAGTCCATTTGTTCACACTTTTGGTTCAGGTCTGCTATTTCTTTGTGGAGTTTCTGTCCAGTTGACCTGTCTCTTTGCATCAGAGGGGTGTTTAGGTCCCCCCATTAAAATAGCGTTTTTAGTTACTTGATTTTTCACGTCTGTTAAAACTTGACTTGTAAAGTTAGGTGCTCCATTGTTTGGTGCATAAATGTTTAGGATTGTTATCTCTTCCTCTTTCAGCTTTCCCCTAACTAGTATGTAGTGGCCTTCTTTATCTCTTTTGATTGTTTTTGGTTTGATGTTTACATTGTCTGCAAACATAATAGCTACCCCTGCTTTTTTCTGGCGACCTGTTGCATGAAGAATTGTTTTCCATCCTTTAACTTTCAGCCTGTGGATTTCCTTTTGAGTAAAATGTGTTTCCTGTATACAGCATATCATTGGATTGTGTTCCTTAATCCACTCTGCCAATCTTTTCCTTTTGACTGGTGAATTGAGGCCATTTACATTAATGGTTATAATGGTTATATGTTGGCTCTTTCTAGTCGTGTTATTTACTTGTTGTTTTCCTAATTTTCCTATCTGTTTACTTACTTGTTCTGTTTGAGGGTTTCTTTCTATTGTTGTTTTTGAGATTGTGGTCATTTTTTTCTCTGTCTAGAATATCTTTTAGTGCTTTTTGCAATGCTGGCTTGGCACTCATGAAGTTCTTCAGTTGTTCTTTTTCATGGAAATGTTTTATTTCTCCATTGAATTTGAAGGATAGTTTTGCAGGATACATCAGTTTGGGTTGGAAGCTGTTTTTCCTTAGAATCTGTAATACCTCGCTCCAAGCTCTTGTTAATTTCATGGTTTCCATTGAGAAGTCTGCTGTGATTCTGATGGGCTTTCCTTTATAAGTGATCTGTTTCTTTTCTCTAGCAGCTTTTAATATTGTGTTCTTTTGCTGGATGTCTGGCATCTTGACTATTATATGCCTGTGTGTGTTTTTCTTTGGGTTATGGCTCACTGGGGTTCTATATGCCTCGATTAACATGTACTTCACTATCTTTTACCTTGTTTGGGAAATTTTCTGCTATTATTTCAGCAAATGTTCTTTTTATATCATTTGTTTTGTCTCCTGCTGTTTCACTGACTCCTATTACTCGAATATTATTTCTTTTTGCCTCATCTTGCAGCTGTTGGATTGATTTTTCTTGGATCTTTGATGACTTCATGAGATCCTTCCTTTCCTGCTCATTAGCTGCCATGCTGTCTTCAAGATCTGAAATTCTATCTTTGGTTTCATTTAAGCGGTTTTGCAAGCTTTCAATGGAAGTTTTCAGTTCCTGGCAATCTCTTTGGACCTTTTCATTCGTGGTAATTCACTCCTAAATTGCTCTTGTTACGTTTCCATTTGTTTCCTATTTCTTCTATTCTTTTATCTATTTCTTCTCTATGTTTACAGAGCATTTCTTCCATTGCAGTTTTCAGTTCATTTTTTGTCTGAGAGATCATTGCAGGTATGTGGCTTATTTCTGCTTTAATCTCTTCTATGGCCTGGTGGAGTTGTTTCTTTATTTCAGATGCAATCGTTTCAGAACTTGCAAGTATGTCGCTTCCTAGTTCCCCTATATCCTCACATCCAGGACTTGTTCTGGGTGGGGTTGAGTTCTGAGACTGCGTTTTGTTCTTCTGTCTTCCCATTTTTCGGTATCAGATTCAAAATATTGAACTATAAATTACCCAGGCAGTTCACCAGGCAAAGGTCTGTTGCAAAGGCTGCTCCAATGGCTCCTTCTCTTCGGGAGAATGTCCCTTAAGCTTTCTGCTGAGAGTTCTGCTCAAAAGGCTGCTGGTATGCTGCTTTGTGGGCTGAGCTACTCCCTACTCAGAGACCTGGCTGGGGCACATAAACAGCTCGTTGGCCCCAGGGTCCATGCAGGCAGGGGGCCGCTCAGGTGTTCCTCCCTGGGTGGAACTCCTCCCCGACTCACAGATCCAGTCAGGGCGCCCAAACAGCTCCCCTGTCCCGGGGTCTGTGCAGGCAGGAGGGCCACTCAGGTATTCCTCCCTGGGTCGAGCTTCTCCCTGACTCAGAAATCCGGTCGCGGCGCACAATCGGCTCACCCATCCCTGGATCCGTGCAGGCAGGAGGTCTCCAAAGTGCTAATATTTCGTGCTTCGCCCATGATCTGCCACTCCCCAGTGCTTCTCTGCCTCCTCGGCACTCTCGCAGGGGCCGCTGACCGCAGACGCCGCAGTGCCCATGCGCTCCGGGCCTGGCGGAGGGAGCGAGGTGCTGCATTCCACAGTGTTGCACACGCCTCCACAGCCACGGGCTTCAGGCCAAGGAGGGCACCGGCTGCGGGGACGAGGACCTGAGCGGGACCCCGGTCCACATCCCAGATTAGCGCAGCCTGCCTGAGGACCACGGGCTCTGAGTCCGCCCAGTGCCGCAGCTGCCAAAAAGCCAATCTCTGGCCGCAGCCTCCAGCGAGCCATGCAGGGTCGGGAGATGGGAGGGCCTGTCCCGCCGTGGGCACCCTCGGGGTGCACGGACCTGGCCGAGTTGCCACCTGCACGCTGCACCAAGCGCCTCAGGCGCCCAGCACTCCAGGCCCACCCGTGCTTCGCTGCAGCAAATTGGGCCGCCCCACCACGGCATGGGCAGCACAGAGCAACATGTTCAGTTTGAACTTCGCAGCCCCGGTCCCGGGACCCACACTCACCGAGCCTGTCTCAGGCTAGAGATCTCTTTCTGGGAGGATTTTTTTCTGCTGCTCACCTGGTCGCCATCTTCTCGGAAGTCCTGAACTTCTGTATAACACAGAGCATGTGCTTTCCTGTTCTTTTAGCAATAGCTCTTTAGAAGTGCCACAATTAGCGATTCATTTTTCCCATGGCCACATTACATATTCAAATTATGATGATAAAGAGTAATCTCCTTGTTTTAATTATATGCAATATAATAACCATTGATTTCCTATCCTCTTGTTTTGAAATTCTGTATCACTTTTAATGTTTTTTCTCTTTAAAAGAAAATAATCTTCTTGAATAATATCTGAAAGACTAATAGTACAATGACTTACTCATTGACATACTACATGACATGCAAAAGAGACCGTGGCATGAAGAGAGTAAATACTAAAATACAAAGGGCTAATAGGGGTAATTTGGGTGGTTTGGATATCACAGAAAATAGAGAAGTCAGTAGACAATTCTGCCATTTATTTCAAATATAGCGATGTCTTGAGTATGTTTTGTGCTGCTGAAAAGGACCCTATATTGAAGGAGAGATGGAATGTATCAGAGATGTATCTCTTGAACAGATAGCTAATGACTGAAAAGACTAAGAAGCAGAGGTGTACAGCACAGATTTACAGGGAGGAAGATAGATAGCTTTTCCATAATTAGAGGAAGAAAACTGAACGCAAGTAGGTTAAGTCTCTAAGTTTGTGGTCTAAAATAGATGATGTGCGATTTACTTTCCCCATGAATCTAAATCTTTATCTTCAGTTTAAGATAAGTAAATATAATGGCAGTGATATATCACAGATTAGAAGAAAAAAATATTCACATAGTTATAATGGAAGCAATGAAATAAGTTGACCTAGTTATTACAGTCAATATCCAGAGAAACAACTAACTACCCATTTAGTTATTGGTTTAGTTAGTTATTTATTGGTACCAGGAATCAAACTCAGAACCTTGAGCTTGTCATGCAGGTACTGTGCCATCAAACTATATCCCTGGGGTTATCTACACTTTTGAATAAGCAATTTAAATTTAAAGAAGAGGCGATTCCTTTGGCACATATTTTTTTTTAAAGTGGTATATTTAAAACCCAATAAGCTCAAAAGAAACTCGGACTTTAATGAATAGCCTTGTGGAATAAGGTAGCAGCAGCAAGAATTGATCAAAAGAGGTTCATTTGTCAAAATGTTGGAAATTTTAAAAACTGCAATAAAAAATTAGTCAAAGAATGAAGAAAGGTGACCTTATACACTAGCACCTATTGACAATTATACCTGAGGTTTTTGGAGCTGGATAGCATTCCTTCTTATATGATGAGGATTTATTTGGTAGTTATTAAACTGCAAAACAGTATTTGTCAGTTTTAATGACTGTTTTCATTTTTCATAGGAATTATTTACACTTATTTTTAGTTAACACAATAGCTCTCTCATTCAATATATTTACAGTAACTTTAATACTGAACATCATGGAGTGTCTTACATTATTATCGCTGTTCTAATTCATACAAATTTTCTTTTTTATTGTACACTTTCAAGTTTAATTTGAACCTTCTGGTAAATTCAAGAGGTAACCTCAACAAATAGCTTTATACTTTTTAAATACAGTGATACTCAAAATTTGCTTTACTATTGAAGATTGGTTCCTGGAAAGTAGATTCTGTGATAAAGATTTGCATGTAAGAGATAAATTAGGCATATTCTCAAGATGGGAAAAATAAGTTGGAGTGGCGGAGGAGCTGACAGGAAAAAAATGTGATTAGACAAACCAAAAACTAAACTGAGCTGAAACAGAGACCACCAGTGATTTTACAGGAAGCCATAAAATGGAGCACCCATGAGATATTCCCCAAAAGATCCCACACTGCACATTCACTCAATTCAAGATTGTGCAGGAGAAGGGTTATGACCTTGAACATTCTGTCTCTTTTTGGTCAAGGTCAAGTCTTTTGGTAACACTGAATCTTGATTCATCTTGGTGTTATAGAATGACCTCAGGAGAGGGGATCCCCAGAGCAAAACGTAGCACCCTTACTCTTATAAAATTAGTTATTAAGAAAATGCCTTCCCTCATTATTCCTCATTTGCCAATATCATTCCCAAATGCACCACTGTCTATTTCCCTAAAAAATATTTCCTAGCGATATTGTCTTACTATCGAATAATATACTGAGCATACATTTTATAATTACATCATTTTGCAATAATATTCAAACTGGCAAGTAAAAGTCTTCTCCTGTATTCTAATTTTGATATCTGTTTTGTTCTATTCTCCATATGATTAGAATGCTACCTGTATCTCTTTTGATGCTGAAGTCTAATTAAGATTAGTTCAGATTTGCTGTTTCATGGTTTGTTTTTGAAATAGAAAATACACAAAGGATAAAGATGTGAAGAGATGGCAGGCAGAGGAGCAGAGCTTCCTGCAGAAGTGGGAGGAGGCGTTTCTAAGCGCAACAGTTGCACCTTGATGAATATAGAGGTCCTCAGAGGAGGAAGATGAGGACTAGCATGGCAAAGCCTGAACTTGCATTCTCAGCGCGCGATACCTTCGCCTACCTCAGCCCTGGCTCGGTTCCACTTCTCAATCTCTCTGTAAACTAACCACACTTGTATCACCGTTATTGTCTATGCTTTGTTTGTAGTCCCCTTTTAAAAGCTAAAGCCCATCAGACAGATTTTATATTATTTCTAAGGTTGATAGACTGTGTGCAGAACAGATTTGATGGGTGCTTTGGGGGGGTCTTTTTTATGTATGTCACATATTTCAACCATGCATTTGTACATGTTTTACACATTTAATTCATTCCCTTTCCCTTTTCTTCCTTTTTTCCTGCCCATGTTTGCTCTTATTCTTTTTTAATGAGAAGAAATACACTTGTTCAGGAAAGAAGTACAGTCTTACAGTCTTCATTGTTTTCCATTTATTGTGTTAGTTCCCCCACCTGAGCTATTTCATTGACAGTCACAGTATCATAAGGACTTCCCCTCTGAGCCTGTCCAGGTACGGCTCCAAGGGGCAGTTTGCTCTGTGTCATCCCGCCATGTACAGAGCTACCAACTTGCGCTGCGTTTTCACTGCTCTACTGGACTCTAGTTCTCTCCTGTGCCCCTCATATCTTCCTCGTTTTGATTTACTCCCTTGTTATGCTGCATTTGTACAACTAACTAACTTCATATAAAACTCAGTGGAAAGTAAATTTTACAAGTACATTGTGTCTTAAAATTTTTACCACATTCAATTGATGTTTTTGCTGTATATCAAATTCAAGACTCAGAATTACTTTCCCTCCCAACTCTGGAAATATTTTCATGCTGCCTTCTGGTTTAAGTTTGCTGATACAAAATTGAACTATCTTTCATTTGCAGCTATTTCCCCCATGTGGAAGCTTTTAGGGTCTTCTATGTTTCACAGATAGATAGATTAGATAGAGAAAGATCAATATAGACATAGAGCTCCCCACATGTATATATGAGAATGAGAGATTTTTTCCTTTACTCCTGCCATGCATGTGATTATTCTTTCAATTTCATAATTGCACCGAAGGGTAGTGTTCTCTGTCAGTTCTAACAAATGTTTCTGCAATTCTTCTTTGAATTTTTTTCTCATCTTCTGCGTTTCCAGTTTATTTTTGGCTGCTTTATTTTTCTTTTCTTTTTTTATGTTTTTGGGTACCAGGAATTGAACTCAGGACCTTGCACTTGCCAGGCAGGCACTTGTGCTGCTGTGTTGTATCCTAACACCCCTCTTCTGGATTCACTCTTTTTTTATGTTTTCTCTCATATTTCCACTTTTGTAATTTCCTACTCTATGTTAGGCAATTGCCCAAACTTTATCTTCTATTTGCCTCTTTATTTATTTAGCTTTAAAATCTAGAAAGTTGCCTTTGCTTCCTTTTTATCAACTTCTTCTTTGATAAAAGGCGGGAACATCACTTACTGATGTCTTAGGTCCCTTTTGTTCCATAATTGTCCACCTTGCCTTGAAAATAAGCAGAAAAGTCTTAATTTTTCATCACCAAGTGTTTCATTGAGAGATTATCAGTTATCTATTGCTATACAATTATCTGACCAAAGCTTAGTGACTTAAAATGACAGGCTTTGAAATACTCAAATGGCTCATGGTTCTTCAGGCTGCAGATCTGGGCTGGCTGGTGTCAATTATCTAGGCAGAGCTCAGCTGACCTCAACTGAGGTCACTCAAGGGTCAGTAGCTAGCTGGGCGGTCAGCGAGGCTGCTTGTTTCTGATAGCCTTGTCTGGTACAGCTGCGGCAGTGGAGAAAGCAGAGGCCTCGTTTTCCATTTCACCATTCAGCTGACTCACCTGAGCTAATTTACATCCTAGAAGCTGGAGTGGACAGAAAGATAAACCCCAAAATGCAAGCCTTTCTGAGCCTCCACTTACGTCATATATTGTATTGCCGTATCCACCAGAGTGAGTGGGCAGGGCCAAAGCGTGGGAGCTGCCTTGCGAAGGCATGGCCGGGGGCTATGTAGGATGCAGAAGCTGTCACTGCAGCGACCTATCAGAGACAACCAGAATGTTGGTTGCATATAAAAGACCACATAATTTAGAAAGACTGCAAAATGTATAAATTAGAAACAATTTTTATTTTGTTGCTTCTATATAATTTGTTTTTCTCACCTGAGAAAAACAGTGGAAGTAGGGACAAAGGTCTCTCTCAAATGGCGAGGGTCTCAAGAGTTGGAGGAGGGGGAGGGAGAGGAGGGAACAGGCATAAGAGAAGCAATCGGGATATGTCAGCACTCGTACGGACCAGCAGACATTATGGACTGCGCACATGTACTAATAAAACATCCAATTACATTTACAAAAAGTACGTTATATAACAACACATGGTTGAGAAATCAGTGAAATCTTTGGACAAGCTTCACTGAAGAGCTGGAATTTTAACAGGTTACTAAAGATATCCATTTGGATATCCCAAAAAGCAACATGCAAGGAAATGGGCGGAGTGGAGATGCAGAGGATTAGAAGGCAGTAGAGAAATGGACATCATTTCAGCGAATCTGTAGCTGCTTTCTGAAAAAACTAAAAGTGATGACGGATGTGTGTATTAAATCCAGGAGAGGCTGATTGGAATCCTCTATGATAGATAATATTTTAATGCTGTATAAAAATGAAAGACTCCCTTCTGGATGAAATATATCTTTTAAATTTGATAAAAGTATTGATTATTTCTCTGAAGGATCTTTAATAAGGAAAATTATAATTCAAGAATCAAGGACATCTGATAATTTGAATAAATATAATTTAATATTTACTGGGAATAAAAAATGAATTTTAGGTTTTATTTAAGTTTTTAGCACATTGCAAAATATGTCTCAAGATAAGAACTAAACTAGTTAGTTGATTATGATAACAGACTATATCTTCATTTCTTAGGAAATTTGTGAAGCCCAAATGACTTCTTTTCTACAGTTGGTATAATTTTAGTCTATCTTGATTAACTTAGTTCAGTATAGAACTTGTAACCAGAGACTTATCATACAGGATGCAAAAAAATTAAAATTTAAATTTAAAAAACATAAAAATTCTTATTAGTATATTCAGTACATTTTTAAATTACATACTTACCTCTATGTAACAAAGTAAATTAAGGCTTGTCTTTAGAAAATAAGTTAAATATAAGCAAATGTTTTACACAAAGAATGTGCATTGTATTAGAGCATATCATAAACAGTTTTTGTAGGGCTGTTGGAGTATTCTCCTTTTAATTAATTATTGAAAAACATATGATGCTAACTGGACTATTGTTATTGGCATTTAAACATTAATGAATTCACTGGCTTTGGGGTTTACTGTGATAAATCTCTAAATAAATGTATTTATTAATTTTTTTTTGTCTGGAAGTAAAATTAGTATCACTGATCACTGGTCTAATTCCACTACAATTACTCAATTTCTTGGGGGTCTTATCATTTGCCACTTGGCCAAACTCATCTTTGAAAGGGTGTGTGGTCTAAGCAAATCATGATTAAGCAATCTTGCTACATTTAGCCTGAGTCGTATGTGTCACTAACTCATATAAATTATTTAACTGTATTAATTATAATTCATCTACAGACATAAATTTTAGCATTCCCCTAAATTTAAAAACACAGTCACTCATGCCAGTGGAAGCCCTGATGTTTACATATCACAGATTCTTTTTAAATCACCCTGACTACTGGAAATAATAGCACCCTTGCATTAAATTTTAAGTTAATCAAAGTCAGATCTCCGGGCCTGAGTGCTGTGCATGTGCCCCACATGGCTTTTCATTTTGTTTGTTGCACTTATCAGAAGGTGCAGGGTCCTTCATGTTTGCATTAACTACAAAATTTACAGAGGGTATTGATGTTTCACACAGCATCAAATGGCCTTCAGTCTTTATCTGCATTTGGAGAACTTCATTTGACCCTCACTAAAATAGAAATAACTCTGACTCTTGCAAAAATTATCCTTTCTTTACCGTCTAAATAAAGCCTTTCTTTCCTACACCCTTCTTCCGATTTCCTCTCATTTTTCTTTCCTTGCTCTCCTCCTTGTCCTCCTCTCGCCTCCTTCCATACACACTCATGTGCACACATAAGCGAGCGGGATGTAAAGAGATTTTCTATGAATTAAGAATGTGAGAGTTTTCGCCCATTCTTTTCCTGAAGTTTAATCAGTTCTACAGCAAAATTTTTCATTTTTTAAAGTTTCAGTAAATGGGTCTTGTATCATCAACCATGAAGACTTTTGTCTACAAAAGAACTAAGGAACTTTATTCAATACATCATTATCACGCATACTAATATTGCAATGTATGTTTCAAAAAGCTAGAAGAAAGAATTTTTGTTGGTTTCACCACAAAAAGATGAATGTTTTAGAAAATAGATATGGTTTCCCTGCTCTGAACAGTATGTGATACATGTATATATCATACCAATACATAAAACTCCATACTGTTTTGTGGCTTTCTATCAGTTAACAGGTAAATTTATATTTTATAAAGTAAACAAATATTGTCACTAAAAATTCCTTTGATTTTAATATGCTGTGTTAAAAGGATACTATGGGGATAACATCAAGAAAATTAATTAGTGTCAAGGAAAAATTTGAGTATCTTGTTATGACCTTTAGGGTATGAGAATTATTAATAATGTTACTAACAACATTAATTGTATGTGCACGCATAGTATGTGTTAAGATCTGTCCTGAGCACACTACAGCTATAACTGCATTTATTCTGTAAAATTCTATGTAAGAAGATTCAGTTAAAACAGAAAAAAATGATTCATTTTGTCATTAATGAAGCTGAGACATGATAAGGTCACACAGTCTAGAAAGCAGCACAGCCATGTAATTTCTTTTTTTTTTTTAATTTTCCTTATGGCCTATTATGTAATAACTACTGTATGGGACTGAGTAATCTTTAAATTTTTAAATCATAGTATACTGTACCATTGGTACAAACTGTAAGACTACTGTAAAGAACATTCCTTATGACCATTCCTCACCTATTTATCTAGTACACTTTTTCCCCTTATTTTTTGTTTCTCAATAATTAAATTTATTTCCTCAGAATAGGAATATTCTCTTATAAAATCACAGGAGAATTAATAATTCCAGTTAATTTAACTTGAATATAATACTTCAATCTACATTTTAACCTTTGTTATCTGACTTAACAAAGTCATTTGCAGCTTTTTGCCCAAGGTCCAGGGTTTGCATTTGTCTTTCATATCTCTTCATTTTGAACATTTCCACAGCCTATCCTTGTCTCTGTCTTTGTTTTGTTTTGTGTTTTTGAGACAGGATCTCACTCTGCAGTTCAGGCTGGCTTTGAGCTCACTTTGTAGCCCAGACTGGTTTTGAACTCCAACGATCCTCCTGCCTCAGCCTCCCGAGTGCTGGGATGACAGGTGTTGCTACCATGCTTGGTGACCCTCTCTTTGTCTTTGATACCACTGACATTTATGCAAATACAGTAGAACAAAAGTCTTTGGTAAAAATAAATAAATAGTTGAGAGGCTTATGACAAAGATATATAAAAGAAAACTTTAACACGAAGGGAATGTCTGTAAAGGTATCATTAAATAATGAAATAAGCCAATCAATATACTTTAGGCTATATTTCCTTATTCTGATCTTTCAGAGAAAGTGGAACAATTTCAAGAAAATAAGCAATTATTGAACATGATAGTTGCAGTTTTCCATTAAATCTAAGTGCCCAATCCAAGAAACAAAAACTTCTGTATGTCTATGATAACTCTGAAAAGCATGAAAAAATACATAAATAGATTAATTACTTAGTGAATTAGTTACAACAATTCACCCATACATTTATATTGATTTGGTTTTTTCATTGACATTTCCTGGACTGAACATATAGAATTCATCCTGGAAGGTCAAACAGTTAATTAAGATAATAGTAATTTAGACTAAGCTGCTGGCAGTGGAAATAGAGAGCAATGGATTAATTTGAGTGAAATTTGGGATATAAAATTGACAAGATTCTGTGATGAATCGAACATGGGAGGTGAGCCAGAGTTCAGAACCAAGACTGACTCCACAGCTCCAGGTCCACCCATCTGACTTAATGACATCATCCACTGAGCCAGCCAAGGACAATGGGAGAGGACCAGTTTGTGTGAGGGAGGGTCAAGAGTTTAGCTGTGATGTATTCTTTCCTTACATTTTTGGATAGTGATGCTGCATGAGAAGTACAACCTTGTAGTTCAGTAACGAGTAGAGGTGAAAAACAATTCCAGAAGAAGCCTATGTGTATGTGATAGAAGCAACATTGTCTGTGAAAGAAATTGCCTAGGAAGATTTTTGGGGAAATGAGACCAAAAACCTAAGCTTCGAATACACAGCCATTGAGTGAGTGGAGGACGGCCAGGCTGTGGAGAAACTTGGGAGAAACAGCCGTCAGAGGAGAGGAAGCAAGGGTAGAGAGGAGAACATCACAGAAACTAGGAAAGACAGTACTTGCAGGAAGTAGGAAATATTCATCTCTCCTGAAGACTGGAGAGGGAGCGAAGAAGTTCAGTGTTGAAAATAACGTTTGAGCTTGGAATCACTGGCTCTGTGTGCTCTGTACAGAACGTTAACGGGGAGAACTGAGGGTGGCAGCCTGGCTGCGAAGAGTGGTCGTGAGGAAAGCGAAGCTACAGAGAAGAGCTGTAAGTAGTGACTGAAGAAACGGGGTTGATAAAAGGTGCAGTTTTTTGACATTAAGAGGAGATGAAGTCTTGCTGTTTAGAAAAATGTTATCAGAGCAAGTTTCACTACCCACAGAATCAAGTTGAGAAGACATTTTTGAATGCATAAAAGCATTAGAAATAATTGAAAGAGTATGTTGTCTGAGAAGGTAGGAAAGATCATGATCTCAGCAGAAGAGCTGGACTTTCCCCAAGCTGTAGAAGCAGCCTTCATGCCGTAACGGCAGGGAAGAGTGCACAGGACAAGTTGCAGGATAGGAAGCAAAAAGTTGAGAGTCCCTGTTTAAAAACATACACATCTTTCTGGGCATTGTGGAGCATTTATATAATCCCAGCACTTAGGGAGGCTGAGTCAGGAGTATTGCTATGGGTTCCAGGTCAGCCTAAGGTACAGAGTGAGTTTAAGGTCAACGTAGATGATATAGTCAGACCCTGTCTCAGAAAAACAAAACCAAACAAACAAAAGAAACACATGTATATGATCCAGGAGCTATTACTATAAGAGTAAGTACAAAATAGAAGAATTGGTGTATTATGGCTTTGAGTGGGAGAGGAATGGGCAGTGAAGGTACACTCGTGAGGGCAAGATTGTGCAGTCAAATTGAGTGTGTTTTCCTTGTTGCACATGCATGCGCACACAGACACACACACACACAGACACACACACACACACACACACACACACACACACACACCAGCACCATGTGGCTATTCCTGAGCAAGCTAGAGTCCTTCATTGATGGAGAAGTTTTACAAAGCAGGTATCTTAAAAGACAAAGGAGGTTACATGTTCATATAGCGTTATTGAAACAATACATCAAGAAAACTATGATTAATATTACAGAAAATGAATGAAGGTTAAAACTGGAGCCTTCAATGAAATAAAATTGACAGTGTTCTGATTAAATCAATCTATTTTCTTACAAGCCAGTCGAAGCAGAGGAGTTTGTGCCTGAAGCTGTGGCTCTCCGTTCGGAGTGGTCTCAGAGAATGCTAATAAGACAGTGAGCAAGCTGGGCCAATAGGTGGGACGGGAGAGTCCCCTCTGACAAGGAGTTCAAGGACCCAAGAGACTCTGACACACGGATGGTGAAAGCATCCCAAATGGGAGAGTAATTAGTGATCGGTGAACATCTGGAAGCCATCACCAAAGGTTTTAATAGATAAAGTGCAGTGACTCAGAAACAAGAAGCGGTAGCAGAGAAGAGCAGAGGAAGCTACCTAAGAAACAGGAGCAATGCTTTCGTTTTGCTTTGCTTTCAGCAAGACATCACAGAAGGAATGTCTCAGAACTGATAAAGTGTGCAGGATCCAACACAGCACTGACCCCTGAAAGTCATGGTGCCCGAGAACAGTACTTAAAAGCACGGCATTAGTAGTGGTGTCTGCAGAAGTCAGCTATGTTTCAGGTAAATAAGGAGGTAGAAAGAAAATTTGCAGTAAACTGGTCTCTGCTCATTTAGATCCATTAGTTCTGAACTCTCAGCAGAATATGTGGAACTTGGGGAGCGTTCCTGAGCTGGATGGATGTGCAGTTTCTGTGCTCTGAAGAGAAAAGAGCCCAGCAACTGACAACCTCTTTATAACAGAGCTCTGACTGGTGCAGCAGTGGGGAATTATTTCTTCTGAGATATTCCCCCAAACGCTAATATATTTAGACCCTATTTTCATATTCTACTTCACCTCAGAAAGACTGCTCCTAATATTTTGTTCCCAATATTCCTCTGTCTGGAAAGGTCTGACACAGGATTTCTCTGGGGCGCACTCCCTCATGCTGACCCATCTTTGCTCAGATGACACCTTTTCAAGGGGCTTCCGCAAAGAGCCCCACCCCGAAACTTTCTCATCTCCTGCCCATTTCTTCCCCCCCACCAGTGCTTTCTGTCCTCTGGCAGCCCACACACTGACTTCTTACTTATTTACTCTTTTGCCACTCTCTTGCCTTGCTGGCACGCAAGGTCTCCATGGACAGGTTTTGGTCCATCAGCCTCACTCACAGCTGCATGACCAGCGACCAAAGGGGCACTTGAAACCCTGGATTCAATAAATAAGGGCCAAAGGACTGAGCTAATACATCCATGAATTAATAGATAGAGGCAAGCAATAGGGTTTGAGGACAACTCAGAAGAGAAGTTATAACCACATCTGCACCAATTAATACATTGATGGAGAAAGTGTGTGGCCTTCCAGGGTAATAGGGTACAGCAGGCATGTGGGCTAATCAATTGTGCTTCAAGCACTTTAAAGTGGCCTGTTCATTTCAGAATCACCTCCAGATTACAGGATGATTTTAATGTCATTTGAGAACTTAATTCTGTATCAAATAGCCCACTGAATAGTCTCCTTTGGTTTAATTTTCAAAACCAAATAAAGCACAGTGTTGTTACCACAGGAGGCTGACTCCGCAGCTGAGCGCCTCAGGGCGCATCCAGGTCTGGCTGCAGATTAACTGCCAGTTTCTGCAACAACACGTATTGAGCTATAGGAATTTCAAGACCGTGAGGATGGTTGAAGAAAGCAAGGCTGTATTTCACCCTTTAAACTTCTCCATGTCCCACTTGCAAAGCCGTTTTCATTTGACTGAATGTAGACCCTCATTTGGCATAGTGAGAACTTTTGTTGTTTTGAAACTGAAAAATGATGGTCAAAAAAATTCTTTTTATGTTTTTTCTGAACAAAAATTCTACCTGTGATGACTGCAGTGATGAATCCTTGTTTTTAAATCTGGATTTTGTTTTGTTTTGGTTTTGTTCATTTTCGACATTAAAATTTAGTGAAATTCTTCTTTTAAACATCCTATGTATCTGCACATGTAAGGTGAGCACATTCACCATTTTTCCAGAGCACAGCCAGGTCATATTCATATTTTTTTGAATTTTCTCAGAGATGGTTTTGATTTAAAATGTGACCAAGATTTGCAGTCTTTGGAATGATCCTTTCACTATGCAATGTCATATTTCCCATCATTGTACAAAGTCTATATAAATCTCACTGACATGAGATGAGGGGAAAGACTCTGGATGTCAGGATAGAGGAATGCTTGACTGCCCATCTTGTGCCCTAGGCCCAAACCTGCAAGAAGATCCATCACTGATTTCAAATTTCCTTTTGTGCTGGATGGTGTGGGGTTGCTAACATGTTGTGTAATGACCTGTAAGAATCAATAGGATGTCTGTCTAGTCCTGGGAAGATAAATCTGGATGAGCCCCAGGCTATCAGTCACCGGGCTGCTGGTGTCAGTGCATACCCCTTACCCCACTGCGTGTAACTCAGGAGAAGGAACTGGGCCCAGAGTAAGCAGATTATTGCCTGGGGGTTCCACATATCAAAAGATAGGTCTCATTCTTTATATTTCTGCATGGACAGACTGAGGATGCAGCCAGACTACTTCCTCCGAGTTATACTAGACTAAGATGGATATTACTGATAATTAACAATGCGTGCAGTGTTAAGTGAAAAGAGGAAACCAGGAAGTGTTACAACAGGGAATCACAGAGTTTCGCTATACAGTTTGGCTATTTTAGACATTTGTTTTTCCACGATTCAGGTAAATGTTCCCCGATCCAGCACTGCTCCTTCCTGTCGCTTGCTTTCTGGTGTCTCAGTACGTGCTATCCACAAGAATTCAACTGAAATTAAGAAAGTGGGCTTTTATTGACAAAAAACCAGGAGGAAGGCATGGAACAGATTAATCTTCTTCCAATTTCTTTGTCTTTCTTCCACTCAGTGCCTCCAGAAAACGTATACTGAGCATGACCATGCACGTATCTAAAATACCTGCGGAAGGCTTTCCCACTCATTCTTGCAATAGTCAATTGATAGCAGCTGTGACATATTCAATACCAGAAGGAAAATCTGGGTAACAGCAGTAGATTCCAACACTTGAAATAAACCCATCTGATTTTAAAACATTTCTCTTTTTTTGACAAATTTTTTAGCTTGGCTATATTAAATTATTCACCAGATATATCCAAGTATTTTTGTAATGCATACTGTAGTAACAACTCCACTAAGAAATGGAATAAAATTAAGCTGTGTTCAGAACCATCAATCTCAGTATCCAACGTTTGTTATAATCAGTATATTTTGTTGAGAATATGTGTCTCTGTTTGTTTGTTTCTTTTGCAATGCACAGATACAATCATTTTAAAAGACAAAAAAGAGAGAATTAAGGTCTTTAGAAAATTCTACCTGGCTTCACATTGATAATAAAAGGTACTTATATTAGATCCACTCAGTATTTTATTTTTATAGCATACTGTACCTTTTCCAAAGGAGAAAAACATTCCAGAATATTCAACCTAGTTTAAAAGAATATCTTATATGTGAACTCTACTCTCAGGGAAGAAATGTAGCGGCCATTTGAGGTGGCCTCATTTTACACATGAAAACTGAGACTTTGGGATTAATTAGGGGCCCAAGTTCTTCATACTTGATGATCAAAACTGTGTTCTTTCTACTTAGGTCACACAGGAAGTATTTTGAGGCATTTACACACAAAACCAAAGGCAAAAGTAATAACTTGCAGTTTTGATAATGATTATGATGGAAGAAAAGAGATAAGAATAAGAGATAATATCACTGGAAAAGAAAGAATACAGTGAAGGAGAGAAAGAACCTAATGGCTGATGTACAGTTCGAGTGTAAGCATGGAGCATGGCCTTAGCCTCACACTCAATCTCCAGAACAAAAGTTTACAAAAAGAAAAGCTTTGAGGTGGGCAAGAAATATGGTACTACTCAGCCAAACCCTAAATTTTCGTTTTGGAACTCCTTCCCATACTACTGAACACCTTAAATTTTTGTTAGTTTCCCATGTATGAGCAAGATTTTTTTTTTACCAGAAGAAAATTGAAATTAATGTATATAATTTTGTGTGTTTGAACAGTATTTTATATGTACAGATATAAAATAAATGTGTATATATACATATACATGTAGTTTTGCCTAGTGTGATTATCTCACAGATTCCACACTATTTCTTCAACTCATGTATAAGTGAATTTAATTAGAATAATTGAAACTCACTAGAGTTTACTTGAGGTTTTAATATAGATTCTTATTGTTTTTCACTATAGCCTGAAAATATTTCTTTCCTTCACTAAAGTTTTTATCTATTTATTTCAGTGTAAGGTGCCATACTAGCAAATTATTTATTTGAAATTGAAAAGGCCATTTTTGAGTTTATTGTAGCTTTAAAAATTTATATGAATTCATCTAAACACTAAGCTTTAAAATGGGAACATTTTCTAAAAAGCTATATAAATTTAAGAAAAATAATTGCCTAATTTAGAGCAGTTAAACAAGGTCGGTATGTTAAACAGATGCATTGAATGGGACAGTATATCCCTTTGGGAGGGGCTCATTTTCAGTTAAATCTTGGAAAATAGAACTGGATCTGCTTCTCATCAGTGTCAAAGTTATCACATAATTTTCTATAAAACTGTATTTTGTTGAACTGTGGACACAGGTTATCCCCCTTTTCCCACCCCACAGATACCCTCTTATAGGGAATTATTTCAAAAAATAAAGTATATAATGTATTTATAACTATGCATTATTTTTTTTCTGTGATTGTTTCCTCCTTTGCTGAAGGATGTTGTTATTCCTCTCCATGGAGGACAAAACAGGCTTTCCATAATTTTCTGAACTAGGAATGAGAGCATGGGCCATAGTTTCTTCTTCAGAATATCAATCTGAAACTGTAGTTTCACACTGGGGAAACCTCATCTGCCAGTCCCAGGGCATGTGGTAGTGCATAAAGGCATGCTTTGGCTGTCACACCAGGGAGGAAGGCGGGATTGCAACTGGCATCTACTGGGTAGGCACCAGGGATGTTGCTAAACATTCCGCCATTCAGAGGCTTGGGCCTTAAAGAATTGCTCAGCACCAAATCTCAGCACAGAGTCTAAAAAATCTTCATCTGCATTGAAAAAAACTAAGAAAACCATTTGGAAAATAGTAAATTAACTAGTTTCACAAAAAAATTTCATGTAATTAGGCAAATATAATTTTATATCATAATCCATTTGTAAAAAAATTTAATCTACTGTCTCTTCTACAGATATAGCATAATCTAATATAAGGCACAAAGCTGGGCCCTCATGAACCAGTTCTTGTCGAAAAGACACACACACACACACACACACACACACACACACACATGATGACAATTGGAAGAACACAGTATTTTGTGACAATTTGCTGAAAGAGTATCCAAATAAATTTTCACTGCTTTTGTGTCTTTTGTGCTTTATCAGGAAATTTAGGTAATAAATACATTAGTCTCATAATAAACTGGAAATAGAAATACATATTTCAAATATACAATTCATGGACTTATTATTATTGTTATTACACATGAGACTCTGATAACATTGTGGGAGATACAACCAGAATCCAGGACGGCAGTTCTGTGAGCACTATGAAAATGAGACAAGTGGATAATATCTACCACAAGTAACACAGGGGCCACATTGTTTGAAAACTGATTCTCCTTTCTTTATAATACGTTCGGCCAAAACTAGCATTTTTATTTTTTTCTTTACCAGGATGAGTGTTCTTTCATTAATTTCTTTATAGTGTAAATGCTTAAGTTCCCGATCAAATATATATAATGACTGATTATTACTGTTAGCTCAGAATCTTTCATAGGAAAATTTATACTCTATCTTCCCTGTTAGTATCATTTTATATATTCCATTTTCTTCTTTTTACCACATATCTATGTGAAATTAAAACCTTGTATCCTTATTCTAGAAAAATGATCCTATTTGTTGATCATCTGTTCTTTCTTAATTTTCATTGTACTACAAATAAGACTAACTTAAATTACTAAATACTTTTACAGTTTTAGAGGTATGGCTTATGTTTCTACTCCATGAATAAGTAGAGAAAAAATGTGTTTTTATTATGACTTTAGGAGATCAAAAATATTTATCACTGCTCTAGGAAAATGGCTGCTGTTAATAATATCTTCTGGATGCTTTTATAGTATGAGAATCATTCATGTCAAGCTTGAAAGTCATGTTTCATAGAAAAGTGGAAAGTGGTCATCAGACCAGTTAATATGCAATTTTGATCATTCCTGTAAGAATCAGCAAGGGCATATCATTGTGCAATTACTAGAAAAATGAACAGCACTGTTCACAAGAGCGTGGCAATTAATTAAATGATATGCTTGTTCATTTTGCAGGTCAAGCAGATAATTGTGCTGAGAATTGCTTTGAAATCATGCATAGTTCAATTTAGCCCTTCTGAATCCCAGGAGAGATTTACAGGTCACACTGCATATCACACTCCTTGTGGATGCAGGACTAATACTGCCTAATCCTGTTAACATTCACAATGGGATCAGAGATAGCTAAAGATTTACATTTACGTGGTACAAGCTGACATGCGCATTAAAGAGGCCTTCTTTGCTTTTTTTAAAATTTTGGTTATGCGACTAAAATATAATAATTTTATTGGGTGTCTTTGGGCTCCTTTTGAATAATACGGTAACACCAAGTTTATTTTCAATTCAATTAGCTTTGCATCCCCATTTAAGTAAAACTTATTCCCTCTCCCCACAAAAGAACTAGCTATCAGAAGATAAAAACATATATGGATTTGTTCTTTACTACTGAAATATCCACATATCATTCTTAAATATAGTACATTACACTGACATTAAAATTTAAGGAAAAGTTATTTCAAAGGAAATAAACTTTACACAAACAAATCAAAATCATTTTAATAATTTAACTGAATAGATTGATTTTGTCAATAATAAATCATATATTCTATCTTTTTCATTATTTTGAAGCTGTTCAATTACAGCTTGTGGATTACTGGTTTATTTGGGAAACAGAAATAATCATATGTAAAATGCCCTATATTCTATGCTTAGACAAGTCTTCATTTTTGCATAAATAATATCCTTTTATCAAGACAGCTTCTTGGTACTGTTTGTAGGATAAAGTGAAATGGCTTCGGACCTTTCCAGCAATAAATATAAGTAGGAGTGCATAATTTTGTATTTTTGATAATTTTATTTTAGCAATATCAAGACACCCCTCTGAGATATACCTAGAAAGTAACTGAAGGTGTTCCTTTGTCTGTTACTTTCTAAAAATAAAACTCCTCACTCTTCGAGATAGCTTGCAATGATAGCATGTAAAAACCAATACAGCATAGTCAGTTTCATGCTAACATTATGACTTTAGGAGATCAAAAATACTCCTCACTGCTCTAAGAAAATAGCTTCTGTTAACACTTCTGGATGCTTGTTGAACTCTGGTGCAACAATTTTTACACGAGAACTCTGGTGCAAATTTTTTTTTGCAATCATGTTAGAACATGGATATTTAATCACATACTATAAATTTATCATATCCTTCTTTGCAATAAAAGAGAATTCTATAAGAAAGATGAGTTCTGGACTGTATCCAAAAGACCTTATTTATTGTAGTTAGTAAGAATTTCAAACACCATTGCCTACAGGGTCCAGGCAAGTAGAGTACATGCATGAGATACCTGGATATGAGAAAATGGTGGAGTCGCTAGGGAGCTCAGGGACCTGAAGGCCAATTCTTTCCATATGGGAATCCCAGCACACTACTGCCAGAACTTTGGATTTCTCAAAGAACTCTCTTCAATTTATATTTTAATTTTTTAAAAATACCAGTGATAGATTATTTTTGTCACCCATCATGTAAAATAAATAAATATATGGAAAGATCACATGCAAGATGTCGTTTTATAGCCACTTGGCAAAGTTTCACAAAATAAAATGTAAACTTTGTATGTATGTAAATTTTCTAAGATTTTGGTATTTGATAACTATTCTTCTGGTACTATTTTATTTATACAATCCTTAGAAATCAGGCATTTCCTACTATTTTCCATCTTAGGGTTTTGTTTTAACCTCAAAAGCAGTTAAGTAGTCAAGATCATATTTTAAATGATTTTCATTACTATCAGCATATACCTTCCTACCAATAGAACTCTAAATTATTTGTCATTATTTAGTTGTTTTTTGAAATTTCCTCAAACATGATTGTCTGATAAGCATTTATATGAGATAGCTTTTTGTTAAATATAGCACTACAAGCAATTTAATGTAAATAGCATTCATTTTTAACTCTAAGTTTCTCAAAACAAAAATAAGATTCTCCAATCTCAACCCTGTCCCACAGAAGTTCCTGTTTTTAAAAGGATTGTGGATGTTTACATTTTATCCGAGTGGATGATTCCATAATTGCAATCCACGGCTCAAGGAAGAATGTAGAAATGCAGAAATAGTGTCAGGGTAAAGCAACATAATCTACCACCAAAGAAGCCAGGCCAGAAAACCTGAAAATGATGCCTCTACCGGACCAACTGCAAACAATGAACGCCTCTAAGAGGCCTGAAAACTCAAGGCTGATCAAAGAATGTGTAGGGGGTTTAAGTTCCTTAGAAGGAATCTGTTAAAATGTCTAATTTGCAGTGTGACGCTCAACGACTTTGCTCACTTATTTTTCTGAATTGTTACTCACTTTCCAGTAAATGACTATGAAACCAAAGTCTAACCCTACAGTTAATTTTAGTTAAATAGGGATTTTTTAAAAAATGTGGACTCTATTTAAAAAAAGATATAAGTTATATCAGTTTAGGGGATTTCGCAGCTGTTCGTGTTTTCACTTCATAGCACGTGTCCCTGTGACAAATGAAAAATATTTTCATCCACTAGGATTACTGGGTTGCTGAAAAACAATAAACAAACTGTAACAAGAATTATGTACGTAGCTGACAGTTAATCAGACTATTCACAGAGCAGTAATGAAGAGAATGAAAACATTGGATAGTGTTTTCTGCTGACAAATGGCCTACATTATATTAATAATTTATTAGCTAAAATTTGTTGTTATTACTGCTTAATATGGTTAGCATTGACTTATTTTAATGATTTCTCAAACAATATAAGATGAAGCAATTACATATGCTTCCCTTTGAAATAGTCTTTAGTAACATTTTCTTCTTCAAGGTGCATTTCTGTCTATAGTATTTCAGAAAGCAAAAAGGGGTTGATAAAATGTCCCAACATTTTTCACCTTATTCCAGCTGAATGGGGAATTCTTTTACAATTATTTTTTTCTTCCAAACTCAAGTTATTAAATGATGAATGATTATTTTGAGTGCAGGCATTTCTTGAAAAGTGCGTTTGAGAGACTTTTTAAAATAGCCAATGTTACTGTTTAGAAATAACCCCCCTCCAGAGGTGGGGGTGGGGGTGGTAGAATTCCTTAGTCAGATAAGTGAAAAGGTGTACATAACATTTCTCCCCATCAGAGACCCTAGCCTTCCAGGCAGGTAAATGCATTATTTTACTTGACACCTTCAATTCATTTCTTTGAAGAAAACATATAAAAAGCCAGAGAAGTATTTTATGGAAATTCCACAGTAAATCACACATGCTTACTTTGCATTAATATATGAGAATATTAAGTACACACTCAAAAACAAGAAGGAAACTGAAAAAGGATGTTTCTCTTCTTCACCCTAAAACATATTTGGACCCCTAGATAGGTATGAGTCATCTTCATTCTGAAAACTAGCCTTCTAATATGTGTACAGGCGGCAAAAAATGAAGAATCAATGTCTCTGACACTTTGGGCACTTAGGAAGTGAATGCAAATGTGCTTGTCCAGAAGAAGAAAATATGTTACTCAGTGTTGCCAAACAATGGAAAAAAAGCATAGTCTGTATATACAAAGATCACGCCCAGGCTCACCAATCAGACTTAGTTTCTGTGTGTGTAAATGGGTGGACTGAGACTGTATGTCTACTATCTAAGCAACCCTTTGTCTTGTCAGGCAGAAAAGGAGAAGAAACGTAATCTTTGGTATCCTGGAGAATGTTTGCTGATCCTCAGGGACTGACTGTCATTTAATTTAGGCAAGTTAGTATCTGCCTTAGCTCTGTATGTTTCCATATAAATTGTTTTTTGGGGTGGGATGGGCGTGGGCGGACAGCAAAGATGCGTTACAAACCCTTTCCCCCAGCTATTTTCTACAGTAGCTTTCATGTGGGATGAGTCCTCAGCAAAGGGGTAGTACAAGGGGTAAAAGTGTTACAGAGGGAGGTGCTCTATTTTCTCACATTTGGGAAATGAACGTGAGCAAAAGGGAAACTGCTTGCATGTGATCTACATCTTCACATAATGAGAGAAAAAAGGCTTAACACAAAGTCTTACTTCTAGCTTGGCTTTAAGTGTGCATGCCATACCGGGCTAATAGCAATTTGTGCCAAACAAAACTCTTGCTCCTGGCTATGGGCAACCGTGTATTAACCTGATGCATTAAAATTCAGTGACCCACCTACACATGCTCCAGACACTTGTTCCTTGAGCATGAAGGAAGACACACGTATATTTTATGAGGAGTTTATATTTTGCCCAAAATGTCAGGAATGCTGTCACCTTTTGCTAATACATGGGATGTCGAAGGCAATATTTCAAAACTTGCTGCACGGGAAGAACTAAGACTTTGTACAGCCTTCTGCGATGGGAGAATCTGCAAGCCTTGTGTGCCCCTGACACGAACAAGTTATAGGAAAAATGTTTATTTTGGCTCATGCTTTCAGAGACTGCAGTGCATTGTCAGCTGGTCCTGCTACTGTGGACCCAAGGGAAGGAGAAGGGAGCACCGAGGCAGAAGGCCATGGTGGAATAAAGCCCTGTTTCAGGGCAGCAGGGAAGCAGAATGACCGGGAACGAGAGGGAGCAGTCGGGGATAAAATACACCTTTCAAAGCCATGCCCCGTGACAGTGACCTGCACCATCCAGTGGGGCTCCACCCCAAGCAGCCTATTTTGCTAATGAACTCGGCCCTGGATTAAACCACTTGATAAAGATAGACCCTTTGTGAGCCAATCACTTCCCCAAAGCCCACGGGTTCCCAGCTTTGGCGGGTGCTTCAGATCCCAACCACAGTGAACCTCAGTGGGGGCACTGGAGTACAAACAGTAATTCTGGTAACTATACAGAAGTTACTAACAGAAGTCATAACCAGAAAATAAAATCACCATGAATTACTCTTTGTGCTTCTTGCCAGTTATGATCGATTTCCCAAGTTTTTTTTCCTCAAATTAACATTTGTGGAGTACTTTCTGTGTATCAGGCATTGTGTTAAATACATTAAATGTATTAACACACTGAATTATCCCCACAGTTTTATTTCATTTTAACCATTGTCCCGGATTAATATAAAGAGGCTACAGTGAGCAAGTTCACATAGTGAAGGGGACTCAGACCCAAATGAATCCATATTCTTCGTGTTTGCTTGTGTGCTATAGAGCACAAAATTTGGCCACTTAGAAGCAGAAAATGGGGGCTGGGGATATAGCTCAGTGGAATAAGCGCCTGCCTAGCAGGCGCAGGGTCCTGAGTTCAATCCCCAGTACTGCCAAAGAAGCAGAAAATGGCAGAGAGTTCCCAAATTGGGAACTCATATATTTCTAAATTTGCCTTTTCTTTATTAATATTCTTCAATTCTGTTATTGTATACATGTAAATAAAATATGTGAGGCAAGGACTTGCTCCTACAGTAGTCATGCACCATCGTCTTACCGGGAGTATATCCAGCAAATCAAATGGAGCTCCGCAACTACGTAATAAACAGAAAGTTGCTCTTTTCCCTCTTACTAGACCTTTATGGAGCAAAAGTTCATAAATATTTCAGACCCTAAGAGAGAATCGGGGTGGAGTAACGTTAGGATGATGATTGCTATAGAAACTGCCATCTAGAAAGAGAGGTGATCACTTGACTTCTCACAGAGAAGTTAATTTCCTTAGATCTCTGCAGGCATCAGAAAAACAATCCTTGCAGTCAACTGATTTGATGCATTAAGGTCATATTTTTATCATTTCTATCTTTAAAGTGCTAGGAAACTGCATACAAAACTAAACATAATCAAAAGGTCCTTAAGCGTAATAAAATCAAAAAGGAAATTATCCAATTTTATAATTGGATCATGAATTCAAAAATAAACATTTTTCAGTTTCAGTCAAAAATAAATATATCTGTGTTTTCCTATTCAGATGTAATTTCCAGTGCAAATAAAATAATTCATGACTTTGTGTACCAATATTCCTTGAAATAACTTTAGTGGATAATGACCTTTGACTTTCATACCAATTTCTAATGAACTAATTTTTTAATATTTAATAAGACTAAAGAACTAAAATGGTATTCGTTCTTTAGAAAATGTACAGTATTTGCCCGTCTGTTCCCACAGCTAGACCCTGAGTGCCCTACACAACGCATCCTTGTTTTCACACATAGTGACTGTGCCATCTTACAGATGTGGAGAAGTCATTCTAAACTTTCATTTATTTCTCCTCAAAATATCACGACAGTGCCAGTAACAATTTTTTTTTATGCTGGTGAAAAGAAAATATGATACATGAAAAAGCAAAATGTTAAACACAGGTCTAAGCACACGGTGATGTCTGAGTGAAAGATAGTTTTTATTATAATTGGTGGTTCAGAAAGCGATGAGGAAAATGCCCTAAGAGACTGCAGAATGAAACTCGCTTAGCTAGTAAACACACTGTACAACAGCATAGCATGCTTACATGTGTATAGACACTTGCATGCTCTTTATATTCATATTCATGTTCTTTATGCATGTATATTTCTTTCTAATATATATATATATATATATATATATATATATATATATAAATAAGTGATAGAACTACCCTGGAAAACAGTTATAAAGTGAGTTAATGAATGCTGGCTCAGCTATATAGGAGCACAACCAAGAATCAAAAAAATTCTACATTTGTGTTTTCATGTGTTGCAAATTTAAAACTTTACTTTGTTTCACAAAAGTGAGTCCAAACTCACTTTTGAGTGCATGTCTTCACCGTCAACTCCAAGATAGGCCTGTGTTCCTGAAGGGAAGGTAAATTTGATGAGCGTGTTTCAATGACGCTAGTTCCATTTCATTTTACTTCAGTAAAACATAATGGTAATAGCACTTTGCCTGTCTGCATTTTTTAAACACTGACTTTTATTGCACACAAACAGTATTTTAAAGACTGGTGGAAGTTCTGGGGTCTTTAAGATGCTGTCAATGGTTTTGTGAAACTTATATTTGTTTAGAATTGTTTACATTATGCCCCATTTACTTTCCAAGCAGATTTCAATTGAATTGCAATAAAAGGCTCAGATATAACAGGATTTTTTTTTTTTTAAATAGCGCAGAAAGAGATAGGATACCAAAAGAGGGTATGGACAGATGTAAGATAAAAGAAGCAAACATATAACTGGCATAAATTTAAACTAGGAACCAAACCATGTAAATGAACCTAATGTCTTTTATAATCATTCATTCCAGCTCAAAACTATTTATTCTTCTGTGGAGACAAACTTCTCCCAGGAGAAGTAAGTGTACTACCTGGATTCTTATCACAGTGGTTTTGAATAACTGTGGATAATGTCTCCTTCAATAGTGACTTTTTTTGTGGTACGGGATTAAACCAGTTCTAAGCAGGCACTCTGACACTGAGCTACATCGCCAGGCCTTGTGTAACTTACATTTTACATTTTGAGACGGGATCTCAGTAAGTTGGTCAGGATCTCAGAAGCTGGCTCATATCCATGATCCTCCAGTCTCAGCTTCCTGAGTGCCCAGAATTATAGGCTTGCACCACTGATCTCCACTTTTAAAAATATGTCATACTGATTAAACTCATTTTAAGTAACTGAATTGAACTAGAAATAATTTTTTTTCTTGTGTGTAATACTTACACAAGCAAAAGATATCAATCTTTCCCAACTTACTACTTTGGGTAACATAAATAATATTACTAAATTTTATTTTTCCCCAAACTATGACTGATTATTACTGTCATGATATTATGAAAGGGACATAGCTGAGAGAGGCTAAGTATTCCATGGTCTGTCAAGGAGAAAAAGAAGCAGCTGATACTGACACAGCATAGCCCAGGAGCTTTCTGAAGCAACTCACCGTGCCCTCGGTGAAGTGATTTGTCAGAAGGTCCTCACGTCTCAGGTCCTCACTGGCGTCTCCGCCCGCAGGTGCTGTTTCCTTTTCAGGCTGCTGATGCCCACACTGCATCTACGAAGACCCAGTTTTCCTTCCCAGAATTGTTGCTCACTCTGCTGTGCAAGTCCACAGTCATCTTCCACATGCAGGGAGTGAGGACCGAGTCACTGGAGAACGCACCTGCACCACTCTCCACAGAAAGTGAAAAGAAAACTTGGGATTGGTCCTTGCCTCTATAGAACACCAGTTTAAAATTACATCAATTTTACAAATAAAACTCATTTTCATTGCATGACAAAGAATAGAACTACATGCTAGCTGGCAGATGATACAGCCTACCAAAGTATTCAAGTCTGAAAACTAATTGCAGAAATTTGAGAAATAACCAGTCATGATCATGATATCACTTCCTGCAGCTTGATTGAATTTCTCTTTTTGTTCAGAAATGCAAAGCACAAACCAATTTCTCTTACACACAGAAAAATAACAGAAAATATTTTTTAGTTTCTGGTATTAGTCAAAATGTCCCTAAGCAGAATGGGATTTTCGGACTTATATTAATCCTGATGTTTGTATTTTCTCTTTCTTATGAAGATATTCAAGTTTAATAGAAATTGACTTTTAATTTCTTGAAATTATATTTATCTTATAGTTAATAAGACACAATCCAGTGCAAAGATAACATAGTTATATTTTTTGAGAAATAGCAGTTACCAAGAATAGAAATAAAATTTCTATTTTATTTCTATTGTTTGATTTATATCCTTGCTGTATATATCTTTTAAACATTATGTTTATAAGCCAATGGTTAGATATAGGAATACAATCCTTTTCCAAATACATTTTATATCATTTAATATAGCATTTTAAGACAATAAAACATAGAAAATAGACAATTTTAGTTTTCAGAGTCTAGGAACTTTTAAAATAGCTTAGCCTGTTAGTTCTCACCTGAGATCAGCTGCGCAGCTATTACTAATGTGGATCTGTTGGATTCACTGCTGCATATCACTTAATCCCCTACATGCAGTTAAAGTCTCTTTTCTCAGATGGCAGGATGACTGCTCCAGTGAGACTGTGTCTGTGATGACTGCAGCCATGTTACCCCCATGCACAGACTTGCTGAACTTGGAAACCCACTCTGCTGTTCAAGCCTGTATTCACTTTAACACTTTATGAGGACACTGTACACCTACATAGGAAGCCACGTGGGAAGGTGAGGCTCCTCTGTCCCAATATAATCAAAGAGAAAATCACCTTTCTCGCAATTCTCTTAACTTGCAACCTCAGTATTCCTCCTTTACCCTCTAAGATAGGCCGAGTCTCCTCAGAAAATCCTGCAAAACTACCCAGGAGTGGCCTTAGATCTAAAGCTCATCTTTGAAATGTCTGACTCTCTTGTTAATCAATGAATACTATGTCCTTCCCAACACACACACACGCACACACACACACACACACACACACATACAGTCTTAACTTCAGATTGTTGTTTTCCCTGTGTTCCCTTCAGCTTCTGAATCATTCTAATAGACCCCTTTCTCTTGTCCATTTCTCTGCCTTTAACAATTTTAGATACAAGAAAGCATTCACGTCCTTCTACAGACATCCTTTTATATTCTTTTTTCAATTTCAATGGCCCTTCCAATGTGCCCCAAATAAGTTAACTTCAATTTTATACAATCCAATCAACTATATTTCTTTATTTATACAACTGCTAAATAATAGTGTCCACTACTTGTTTACTATTGTGTCCACAAATATACCTTAACACAGAAGGCACTAAATTTGAATTATTTGCATGCAAGGAAGGGATAGAAGAGATCAGAAGAATGGGCAGATTGAGACCTGGCTGGTGCTTAATGATAAGATAAGAAATTAAAATAAAACAACAGTAGGGGTAACTCTTATGTTTAAACACCTGGATGTTGTGTAGGCGAGGAAGATGCCTGAGAAATGGGGCAGGCAGCTTTTACAGACTTGAAAAACTATTTTTAAATATTATAAATAACTGTTTCAGTGCCAGAAAGATCTCATTCTTTTAAGATTAGAGAACTCAGACTAGTTATCTTCAATTATTGTCTCACCTCAGAGTGCTTTAATTTGTAAACAAAAAATTTTGTAGTTTCATTCACTAATGGTTCCTAAGAACCGTTTCATATTTTTGCTCTTAGAACACCTTAATGGGATAATAATTGTTTCTGTAATTAAAGTACTTGGTATATCAAGGCATGCTCAAGCTTCAAAATGCCATCAGTACATCAAATCATATCTGCTTTCTAGTGAGTTGTGCATTAGCAATTATGTATGAACTGCAGTCACTTTTTTCATCTTTAGAAGTCATCAATTAGGGCCAGGGTATAGCTCAGCTGCACAAGCACCTGCTTCGCAAGTGCAAGATCCTGAGTTTGATTCCCAGTACCAAAAAAAAAAAAAAAAGAAGAAGAAGTCACCAATTTTCTTATTGAAAATCCATGTAAAAGAAATTATGTGAAGTTTTTGAATCCTTAAATATGTTTCCTGGTTGCAAGGAGCAGAAAACAATTCAGTCAGGTCAAGTAATCATAATGAGTGGAAAAGGAGGCAGTGCCATTGGTTTTACACATGACTGACACCAGATTGTTCTCTATTTATCCTAAGTAAATATTATCTGGGTACTGGAACTTTTACTTTCAAAAATCCAAGCTTTTGGAAGAATATGAACAATTCAACTTTGGGAAGGCACCATGTTTCAATCTAATCAGCTTTGGCCAGAGAGAGAGAAACCTTGCAGAGGATAAGAATTTGAAGAACATAGATTCCTCTTTTGTGGGACAGAACTAGGCAGAATTAATAGGTTGCCTGGCCAAGACTGACCTCCTTCAATGAGGTTCAGAAATAAGATGCCTTCTTGTTTACGTGAGGCTATACACAAGTTAGTTTGGAAAATTAAAAAAATTAATTTTCAAGTTGTATACAAAAGTCAACATACTCTTTCTAATCAAACCAGCTCTTTTCATGATATTCTTTTTTCCCACCTCACACATTCTGCCTCAAGAGTCTATACATAAAATACATTCTAAATTTTTCTCTTGGTTCATTTCTTTAAAATGAGGTTTAAACATAATGCAATTGTTTAAGGTTAAAAGTGACTCCTATTCAATATTATTGAATATCACCATGCAAATGTACTTTGTATAAATTCATTTGAAGTCTTTATGTCTTGTCCAAATTGAACTCATATAAGGGTGTCATTTTGAGAAATATAACTGCTTGATGTCTTGTGAATCCAAATTGTAACATATTTTATGAATCAACTGTTCTTTGATATGTAGCTAATGGAATTATTTCTAAAACAGTTTTATAATGTAGTTAAAATTATTTACTCAAAACTAATTTACATGTTCAGCTCTCCTGAAAACACTATATTTTCTCACAGAGACCCTGGTCATTTATGACCTCTGTCATGGTTCCCGCATATAATCAGAATTAATTTTACCACCCATGTGGAAGAAAAAAGTTGCAACATTTTTCTATTAGACATTATTTTTATTTAGATCTTTTTAAATCTTTCAATAGGAGAACACACAATCCTAATTAGCATGATCTAAGAGTGAATTATTTGTTTATACACTACTGAACTCATCCACGAGACTGCTTCAGATTAGAGCCTACATTACTCTCAATCTTGTTACAAGGTCCTAATTTCCTTCTTTCTATGTTCTCAATTATGCATTCTTTTCAAGTTGAGGAAGTAACTGCTACACAACATTTTCACATCCATTTCCCTGGCAACACCAACCAGAAATGAGTCATGAGGACTTTATGTGCTCAAAATTGAGACTTTGACTCAACTTTCAATCAATGGCTGTGCCCAAGGAATGACCACCATGTTGTGCCCTACATGAGACTTCGTAACCTTCACTTCAGAGCAAAATACACCCCTGCCAAATACAAACCAGGAGCACACAAGAATAGTTCCTTATTTTTGTGGTTCAGACCTAAGATGTCTCCCAAAAGTCTCATATCTTCAGAGGTGGGGCTTCTAGAACGTGACTGGATCATGGACCCCCTATAATCATCAATGGAGTCATTGATGTGCACATAGGCACATGCCTCAGGAGAGTATATCCCTGTAGCTTATCCCACTATCTCAGCTTTGTGGCTGTCATGGGTAGAGCGGCATTCCTTCACCAGATCCTTCCACTGTGCCCTTTGTGCCTTGCAGATGGCTCATCATGGACTAAACCTCATGAAACCGTGAGCCAATTAAAACTCTCCTCCCGTATTTTGCAGTTGTCAGGCTGCACCAGCGATGAGAAAGTTTTCAAAAAAATTTAAGACCATAACCTGAAAAAGATAAGTAGGTCTTTCATGAGTACTTATTAATATATAAATAATGAGAGTTAATATTTATTTAGCTTCACCGTATTTAGGTACAATATTATGTATTTAATATATATGAAGAAAAAGCATCTAGGTGTTGTCTTCATGTAAGCTGGGCAATAAAATAAAGTCTTGAGTAATTAATTATCTGAAACTTACAGTTTCTGAGTGAAATTTCTATACTTCTGTCTCACTCCCACGGCACTCTAATGCAATCACCAGGTCTCTGGCCCCTAGTGTATACTCATTTCTGAAAGAAAATGAGGCCTGATGACATGTTACTTGTTTTCCACTTTGAAAATTCAATAATTCTATGATTATAAAGTAATACTTCTTGATTCTACCAGGAAATGGCTTTGAATTCTGACCTGATTGTTTCATCTTCTCTGCAAAACTTTATTCAAGATACTCAACAGCTTTGGGCCTAGCCTTCCCAGAGTTCTCTTATTTCATCTTGCTGCTCTCTGGCTCATCTCCACTAACCAACTCATCTGACCAATGATGGTGTGTAGTGTGTAATAATCACAAAGGGATGGTATTTCCTTCCTTGTGCTTCTTGTTCATTACTGGGTTAATTTCAGCCCTCTTAGTTTTATAATAAATCCTTTCATCCAACTCCCAAAGCAGTTCAGAACTATAAAGTTTTCCTTTGCTCTTGACTTTGAGTCACTTTTAGCTTTTCATCATTGGACATACTCCCCACAATCCATGTCCTTTAAAATCCCCGCTGTTCCTGAGTCCCCTTGCTGTTCAACTCTCTCTGATGTTTCAAAGGTAGATGAAGAATAAAATATTTCTGGGAAATCCTTCCTGACTCCCTTAATGAAAGCCATTCAAGCTTACCTGTGTGTGTACCACCAGTGCTTACATGGAAGCATGTAAAGTGTGTGGGCAAAGAGATACACATTAGAAAAATTCTTGCTAGTTATTGTGAAAATTTCATATAAAATAAACATCTGTTTTCACTTCTCTCATCTCTAAAATCAGCATAGTCAGCACTGGGAATTTATATCCCACTATGATAAAAGTGTTAAATGTGGAGGCCAAAGAGCTTACAAGTGTCAGTAAGTTGATGTTTTTATATTTCAAGATCAAGTCTTCATTGTTGTTATTTTGTAATTTTTTTCTCTTAAAAAAAGATCAAATCTTTAGCTTTTTCACTTTACTCAAACGTGGTTTTCAAAAACTAGCCAAAAAAACTCAAGAAGAAACATCCCTAATGTTTTAATAAATAATGAAAACTTCCACTGCTGGAAAATTGGAACAATGGCACCATAGAGTCTTTACGTTGCCTTTTCCTGTCACATTTCTAGAATTACAATGTATAAAATGAAGGTTACAGGACAAGCATGAAATTTGAGTAGGAACAACTAGCTATGTCATCTGATCATACTACAAATCTGCACTATTGGTACAAGTCACCTGCTTAAGGCAGGTATAGAGCCAGACACCCATCCTTACAAAAATACACGGAACATTGGATGCAGATCTAAAGAGTAATTGATCAGAAGTGTTTTGCTACTAGTTCATGGACTAAATAGAGACAGGAGGGAATAATGGTAGCTTGGAAACTTTTGAAGAATAAAAGAGTGAGATGAAAATAAAAGAGTAACTTTAAAAGTCTGAGAACAAACATGCTTTTATTTTTAAAATATCTTCTCCTGGGCCAAGGGTGTAGCTCAGTGGAAGAGCACCTGCCTGGCAAACATGAGGCCCTGAGTTTGATTCCTAGTACCAAAGAATGAGAGGAAGGAAGGAAGGAAGAGAGAGAGAGACAGAAACAGAGACAGACAGGGAGAGAGAGAGAGAGAGAGAGAGAGAGAGAGAGAGAGAGAGAGAGAGGGAAGTATGGAGGAAGAAAGAAAGAAGGAAGGAAGGAAGGAAGGAAGGAAGAGAAAGAAAGAAAGAAAGAAAGAAAGAAAGACCTGCCCCTCATCAATATACCCTTAACATAATTTACACTGAATCTATGTCTATGGGATGCAACCAGTAGAAGAGAAAATGCCTTTTTTAGTGTTGGCCTTAGGAAAACATAACACAGAAGAATTTAAGGAACCAAAATCATATTGTTATAATAGGTATATATATGTATATATAAGTATATGCACAAATAGATGATATAGATAGCTACATATAGATATCCAGAGAGGGAGAAGTATGCAGAGTTTTAAGGGACAGTGCCAACAGCATATGGATTGAAGGACATTGTACTTGGTCCATGTTTTTGGATACTTCACAAAATATTAGCTCTTGAGAAACAAGTACCTAATGTGGAAAGTCAGAAGTTATTAATGAAGGAAGCATCTGCTTTGACATGAGCCAGTCACTGATAATCATATAAGTTGAAGAGATCAATTGAGTCACTCTTTGAGTAAATGCATTTTCACTGAAACTTGTATCAGACAGTAGAATAAAAATCTCATGTTTCTTTCTAGCAAAACATAATGGCAGTCCTTTCCCTGCAGAATCGGTAGGTCCGTGTTGTGGAAATCTTAATGTTCATGTTACATCAGGTCTTATTGCATGTTCAAGACAAAATACAATTATTCTGCATCAAAATATTAACAGTCTCATTAGAAATTTTATTCTCCTCTGTGTTTTCTTCAATAAATGCTTTGTTAATAGGTAAGAGTATGATAATATTGTCTTCCTATAGAATTTTTATGCAGCAAAACATTAATTTTACTAAATTCTCTAAATGTAAAATTTCAAATACGTCTCTTATGCATTTCATACTGAGCATACTTTTACATACAATTTAACTCTATTTTTTAAAGAAGGAATTCATACTAAATGTATCTGTTAGAGTATCGTGGTTCTTTAACATATAATTATTGAAAATATTTTGTTTGTAGCAAATGTATGTCATATTTCTTTGTTATTCATGCATATAGCAATGGTGATACATTGGAATTAAGTTGTTTTATATTTTGGTAAAGTGTGCTAGCCCATAAGTAATTGCATAATGTGACAATAGCCTTTATGCTTATTAAGGCATAATTTCACCTGTCTCTAGGCCACATCACTCTGACATGTTTCTGTTAACACCTCTTGTAACAAGAAATGGTCCCCCAGCCAAGGTACTTCAGTTTGTTAGGTGCCCAGGTAATGGTTCCTATTCCAGTTCCAGTTGCTCCCATCTCTTAGAAATGGCTGGTCACTATGATGCACCTGTATAAGCCAATTCCCTACTAACAAGCCATTCTGCCTCTGGGCTTCCTGCTTGCTTATCCTACATAAGCCCTAGACCACCAGATATCAAGGTTTCATATTCTAGGAGTGATCTAGATCAGTGCCCATCAACATATATAAATCTGCCTCCACATCCTGGCTATTGTTTCAGGATTTCTGCTTGCCATTGCACGCTAAATGATTCACTCACTCTCCATGTATGTGCCACAGAACAGCCTACTTAAGTGCCACTCCCTGCAGTCCTTCAGCTAATGCTTGTTCTTACTGCTTTAAAACAATTACTTGGGCTTAAAGATTCTGTTTAAGGAAAGAGACTATGGGAAACGTTAAGCGATAGATCAGAGATCTCCAGAAGATTTGCTAGGAAAGTTCAAAACCCACACAGGATTTATATTTAGGTTATGAATGTGTTATCTCCAAGTTGCAGGGGCTGGGGCAAATAGAGGGAAGAAAGAAAAGAAACAAAGGGGGGGGAGAGAGAGAGAGAGGGAGGGAAGCAAAGGAAGAGCAAAGCCATGACCAGTAAGTTGCAGCTCAGGAAACCCAAAAGAGTTATAAACATGAAATATGCTCAGATCCACTATGGCTGAAAGACGTGCTAATTCAAACAACAAAAACATATCTCATGGCACCCATAAGATTGGCAAATTTTAGGAAGCTGGACAGTGCCCAATGTTGGAAGAACTGGTGGGAAATGGGAAACCTTCCGAAGGGAGCATGGAGCCATTCGGGCACCCTGAAAATGAATCTGTGGTAGTGCTTGTCCCCTCAACCCGCCACAGAGGGTGTCCTGGAAAATTCCCATGAAGTCTGTGACGGGGTGCAAACTGCAGTGTGCGTCGTGGTGTCATTTTCGTTAGCAAGCGTTTGGAGGCCATCTCGGCGCCTGCCCTGGAGGAAGAAATGAAGAAGAGAGGCTCCACGCTCCAGAACACCTCACAAAGGTGGGGCCAGCATGAGAGGGGCTCCCACGGCGACAAGAGCAGATCTTTGAAACAGGATGCTGAATGAAACAGTAAGAAAACACATCTGGAATAAATACTTCTGCTTCTTCAAATACACATGCACAGTATCACACAGTTTTACTAGGGTAAACTAAAATAAAAGGAGAGGGATAGTGCTTTTAAGGGTGACTAACTAAGTGGGGATCGGGAAGTGCCAAAGCAAGTGAAGAATGTGAATACAGAGAAAAGAATGAGAATCACAGGAAAGACAAGGCTCACAGAAAGAGGGACTTAATCTGTGAAGTGCCAGCAGCTTTGAAGTTATGTCTGACCCCAGCCCTGTACATGCAGCCCCAAAACAAGACAAAACACAGAAACTCCAAGCTGTTACATATACAGTGGTGCAAACAGGAGGGAATGGCACAGTTTGGGAATCCACTAGCTTCATTTGATATTCAGATCATCTACCTAATATGCCATGCATTTGAAGTAAATGGAACTCTTCAAAGGGAATGTCTGATTGCCCCTAAAATTAAAATTTCCAGAGAATATCCTGCTAAGATTCACCTGGGAGCATTAACTCAACTCCAATGTCCCTTTCAGTGAGACTCCTCAAATTTCAAGGCATTTGTAACCCACTTGACTGCACACAGTCCCAGCTTACTACAGTTAGCCATTTATAATTTTGAGTTATCAGTTCCCATGGAAAGGAAAGTTCTCTTGGATTCCTAATAGAGATGAACTCTTCCCTGGGAACAGTGCTGCTTGTGGTCATCAAGTCGTAATGGTGCAGGGCCCTTGTCTTGGTTATGCCAATTCAGGCACTCTATGTGTCTGAAGTCTCTCAGCAAGATGGCTTTGATATAAAATCACTGAGATTTAAGTATCAAAATGTAACTCTTTGGCCTGGCCATAACCCTGCATGTGGGAGGCTCGATGTGATTTCCAGATCGGCTGTCCCGTCCTTGTAGTTGCAGCATCTGGAAATCGTACTTGTGGTTAGAGTAATACTTCAGTCTGTCAGAATATATTTCATCCAAATTTTCAGTGTGCTTTGCAAATTTTTAATCCTTGCAACACCTGTAGGAGGTAGCAGATATTTCCCCCCCGGAGGAACTAAGGCAATCGAGAGTGGAAATGAGAACTGTGCACCCAGACAGTGGGGCGCACGGGTGGAAGTCTTTTGCAGTTAGGAGGACAGCCAGTTCTATTAAATGGCGAACTCCACTGACACAATCATTAAACACATTTTTTAAGGGAAATTTTATAGTTTGCCATTGAGGAAATGCATTTGGAAACCAAAATAAACAAAATCTTAAGGCACTGAAAAATAAATTGCCTGACATTTAAACTGTATTGTTTAAATGTTACTGTACATTCCAGTTGGTTGAAGTTAATTACTCAGACTACCACAAAACAGGCATGATTTGACACCAAAGGTTTGAAACTTGAGGCCGTGGCACTATCTCTATATTGAAGGCGGGCAATCTCATTGCAATGATTTCTTATCACCTTCCTTTTGGTTTTTTAGTTGACTTCAAATCTGCTTTAGATGTTCTATGTATGGAATTTTCCTAACCAATTCATGAACAGTTTATTCAGGCTTTTTTTTTTTTTTTTAATTTTTTGGCTTGTGAAAGTGACAGTATAAGGGTTAAAGAGTAGATTCTTTTTCTCAGTTGTTAAACTTTCTTTTTGTCAGTGAACCTGCCTTTGCTGCTTCGTCTTCCTGGAGATACTTAGAGCAGAGCAAACACAGGCTACGCGAGTGGCTGAGAAAATTAATAACAGTGTATTATATACAGGCCATGCTTGTTCAATCGTGAAGATAATACAAAAAAGAATGCAAAATTATTCCTCAAATATACATGACTAAATTTCTGCCATACACAATTAATTTCTACATGGTATTGTTTCTTAATCATTCTAGGAATATCATTAGTTTGCTAATGATATTCCTAGTTTGCTAGTGATAGAGTCGTTTTTTCCATGGCACAGGCTAGGCATTACATCAAAATAGAAGACATTATGATCTTTGTTGAGTGTAACCTTCTCATTAATATTTTAAAATTTAAGAAAAAGGTAAATGTTATTAATCTGTGCATTGCTTTAACGTAGTCAAGTGTAATATCATAAATAGGCTTTCCCAGTGTTTTCCATATTTGCATAGAAAGCCAAACCTTTTACATAATGTAATAGAATCTCTTTAATATTAGATTGTTTTATTATTAATGTTATTATAACATTACCACATTAAAGTTAGTATTAATGTAACAGTAACATATGACTCATATTAATGTTACTATTATAATGTTATATCTAGTAATGATTTTATAAAAACAAGTAATCTTTTCTTTTAATCAACTTGCCTTTAAATAATTTGTTATATTTCTGATGAGTACTTTCAAGATAGCATTCTAGACAAAATAATATTTGGCTTCTCCAGTTTAAACTTTGTGTGGCTATCACAGATTCCACGCAATACAGACATGATGACATAATGCTTTTCTGTCAAATATCTTTTGTGATATTAAACAGGTCTATTGTATTATGTCCTCTGTGCTCATACTGATAATTCAGGAATCAAACAAATATTCATTGCAAATTATTTCCTTCAGGATCTGGAATTTGTTATTTTCTTTCACAAGAAAATCTCACCTATCTAGAACCTTTCATATGTGAACTATTTTATATCACAAAGCCATAGTTTAATGAAAACAAATATGTAAAAGTGCCTTGTAAAGCGCAAGGTATTATCATTTTCCTGAGATAGAGAATTTAGCTTTATCACAGAGATGTTTTTCAAAAAACATTTTAAAGTCACTGTTTTAAAATACAAACTTCTCTTTTTGTTTTACACATTTCAGAATGCAATGAATGGTTATGTGGTTGTCTCACGGTTAGCAGGCGTTTTATGCCCCGCTGCACTGTGGGTTGTTTCCTGCCCAAGCACTGCACATCCACAGCTTTAGATTTTTGTGTCTCTAAGAAAACTTTTTATTCATTCATGTACACTTTCAAAATTTCAGCTTAATAGGCACTTTTTATGACACCAAGATGTATTAATTTTTTTATTTACTCCAATGTCTCACACACCTAGACTTCTAAGAGTAAGCAAAATTAAGTACCAAAGTGAGCTCTCTAAATTTTACAGTTTCCTTTTGGTAGCTAGTTTAAAGTAAATTGATAAATAATTAAATACACTGACGGATTTAATATCTCTCTTCCATAAATACATTCTTACATAATGAAGCATTTCAGGTGGGCGTCCTTAAATTCAGAACTATGTTCTCTGCATAACTGACCTAGCTTCACCTTTCTAGATACAAAAAATCACTAGCAACCGCAGTGAAATAAAATCTGAAATGATGACTAATCCTCTCTGTCTCCGCTCATTACAATCCTTCTCACTCCCTGCCTCACCTGCTTTGACCCTGTACATGCTCTGTTTTGCCTCATATAAATGGGTCTGCTATTTGTCTTACTAAAGTTACAGCTTTGATGATCTTCCTTCTATTTTATCTCTCTTCTTTCATATTTGTTTTTACTCTATGTTTCCTTTGGTCCCATCCGTATGATAAGAATAGCCATTCAAATTTAATAAGAACCCATTAGAGTTAAAAGAAACATAAAACTATCGCATCATTCACTGTCATTTTATGCACTGCATAATAAGATCTCTTTCTTTCACCATAAAATGTTTCTATAAGCAAAACAATTAGATGAGTCTTAAGTAAAATGTTTGTGGACTGTGACAAGAGACCATTGCAAGTGGTTCCAAGCTACACTGAAAAAAAAATGTGCCATCAAGATTATATTCACATCCTAAGACTATGTATCTTGTGGCAATGTTATTTTAATGATTTGGTATCCAGAAAATGAAGGAAATAAACAGAAAATGGTAATTGGTTTTAAAGATATCCTTGATCCAGTCACACATCAAACACTGAACACTCATACTAGGATAAACTATAATGCATATGCTAAAGAAGATCAGGCGAACATTCATCTCTCTGAAAGACAATTGCAATAGTGCCCTGAGACCCGGTTTGTGCGCCTTTCCCGGGGTGAAGCGCCTGCTTTCCCAGACATCACAGCACACACACAGTTAAAAGTCACAACTGGTTTTAGGTGCCTTCTTATATTCATTCTCTTCTTGTAAATGTCTTAAGTCATTGGTTCATAAAAAGTATTTTTAAATAATAAACTATAAATTATCAATATATTTAATAGATTATTATATAATTAGGAAAGCAGAACAATCTAAATCTGTGTAGATAATGAGAAACTATAAATCAAGGCATCAAACTATAAACATGTAGAGATAGTGTATAATCTAATTAATTCAGGATGAGAAAGTAAAAAGGCATTTCACTATCAAGCTCAGACATGGAAAAACACCGAAATGTCAGAAATGAATTGAGACATTTTCTCTAACTGGAGAGCACATATTTGCATATTCAGCATTCTGAAAACAGAAAGAAATTAACTGAAGAAATTAATAAATTGCGGGAGACACTGCCCCTTGGATATCTCAAGGTGCTGGATTTAAAATGGCAAGGAACCAAGTTACAAAGTAAATAGATTGTTACAAGTTGCAAATTCCTAACACTTCTAGGAGCCTCAAGGATATTTACAGAAATAACACAGTTGTTCTTAAAAGACCACTTGCCACACTTTCTCTTGACAATCCACATAAATAAAAAGTAGGTAGCTAAGGTGACCATGGTAGATTAACTCAACAGCAAATCCTGGAAAGAATGCTGGATGGCTTCCCTCTCCTTAGCTGTGCTAACTTCACTTGGGGAAATAATTACCCCGACTACCTGCTCCGTCGTTTCTAGGAATCACTTCCTCTCCCTCATCTTCCCCTGTCCACTCTCCCTCCTCCCCTCCTGCTCTCCCTCCCTCCAAAGAGGAAGCCTTTCCTTATACTTTTCCCCTTTTCTCCTCTTTTCCCCAACTGAGTAAAATCTTCCTCTTCCTTCTAGCCTCATGTATGTTTCTAGATACCATCATTTCCCAGAAAATTGGCCAGTTCTCTTGGGCAAGTTTAATGACCTCCTACACAAAATTTTTATTTCCTTGGTCTGTTCTTTGCAGTCTGGCTTATACTATCTATCTATCTGTCTATGTATCATCTATCTACAGTAAAATTCTTTTTTTTTAATTTTAAAAGTAGAAAAACAAAAAGATGTTAACAGACTCAAAGTATCATAAGAATAGTACAATCGAATCTGAGTTACAGATAAGGTGACAGGGAATCAACAATGGTCGTTGCATTACATATTGATAACTTCAAAGTGTATACTCAGGAAAACAGATATAGACATGCAAAATTGATCAGACAATTAATTATCAACTATTCCTTACAATAAAGTGACCTAAGTCAGTAGTACAACTTCTTTTTAAAGTGTGAAAGCAAAAAGAAATACATCAACAACAGAAAAAAAAAGAAAAAAAAAGCATTAACAAAGAGACACAAAGTAGCTCAATAACCATATAATCAGAATTGAATTATAGACAAAGCAACAGAAAACCAACAATAGTTGTTGCATTGCATATTGATATCTTCAAAATGTATGCTCCGGAGAACACATATAGACATACAAGATTGAATAACCAGTCAACTATTCCTTATCAAGTGACATAAGACAATAGTAGAACCATGTTAGCCCTCCTGCACATATGTATATACATATATACATACATACATTTTTGCCTCTTTCTTTTCTCCTTTAACTCGTCCCATCTGTTCTTTACTTTTGAAAAGATTTCCTTCATGTCTCTTAGTTTATATTCCCACCCTCAGGTTCTTACACCAGTGACACAATATGTTGCCTGCACATGTACCTCTGATTTATTTCACTTATGAGTATGGTGTCCATTTGTGACCATTTGCCTACAAAGATCCCAAATCTATCCCTCTTTATAGCTGAATAATATTCCATTATATAAAAATGCCACAGTTTTTTAATCCAGTCTTCTGTGGATGGACATTTCGGTTGCTTCCACAATTTAGCTATTACAAATTGCACTGCTATAAACATGGGTGCACATACATCAGAGTGATATGATGCTTTCAGATCTTCTGGGAAAATACCCAGAAGGGGAATAGCTGGTTTCAATGGAACCTCTAGACCTAGTTTGCTGAGGAATCTCCACACTGCTCTCCACAGTGGTTGCACCAGTCTGCATTCCCACCAGCAGTGTAATAGAGTCCCTATTTCTCCACAGCCTCGCCGGCATTTGTTATTGGATGATTTTTTCATACTAGCCATTCTTACTGTGGTGAGATGAAATCTCAGTGTTGTTTTTATTTGCATTTCTCGAATGACTAAGGGTGTGGAACATTTTCTCATATATTTATTTGCCATTTGTATTTCTTTATCTGAGAAGTGTGTATTCATCTCAGATGCCCATTTCTGGATTGGGTCTTTGAATTTGGACAGGTACATGTTTTTTAATTCTTTGTATGTTCTAGATAGAAGACCTTTGTCTGAGGGACAGCCAGCTAGGATTTTTTCCCAATTTGTGGGTTTT